>JANHAO010016787.1:0-14221 GCA_026873985.1 Saraca asoca
TCATATATGTAACCCAAGGAAATTCTTTCTTCCTTTTTAACCTTTTTGAAATATGTGGGGGATTGTTAGATATGTGTGTGTATTTAAAAAAAAAGTTAAAAATTTGAATTTAAGTAATTTTAAATTCTTATCAACAACTGCCAGATTTAAGATGCCATCAAATGAAATTATTACCTTTCGATTTTGTCTGTCAATTTTTTTACAGCCATTATAACAAATTTTATGATTACCAACAGACTTGTCTCCCCCTCAGTTCTATATATAGCCCGTCCATACCAGCCTCAAAACACACAACAGCAATAATCTTTCTTCTTTTCTCTATTCTTCATTCTATTCTGGATTACTGGTTTTAATCTTAATCCTGCAGTTCTGATCCTTAAGAAAATCAAGAAGAGCTTGTTTAATCCTGGAGAATTGTCGCAAATAAAATTACTGCTGTGACGGAATAATCCTTAAGGACTGCGCTAAATATGCGACTCAAGCTTCCAACAATCGCATAAACTTACAGCACCATCTAAATTCTGAACCCTTTGCATTTTATTCTTTTCCTTTTTAATAATGGTCTGTCAAAATCAGATCAAGCATATTTCAAACTGAGCTTCGCCTACCACGCCCATTTTCTGATCACTCACCTTTTCGGCACCGAAACTTTAGAAATTCGAGTTCCAGAAAGTGGAATTTAGCTTACTTTATGGTTAATCCTTGCTGAAGCAAACGCCAAAATAACTCATTGAATTGGAGGAATTTACTTTATTCAGATCAAATCGGACAAAACATAAATAAAGGCTTTATTCTTGTGCGTAAATCTGAAAATTGAGAGTCCTTCAATATCCAGGACATACAAATGATTTTATCATTCAATGTATTTTAGGAATTTTCATTTTTATTGTCATTTTCTAAGGGGCAAAACATCATATTCTCTTGTACACTTGTAACACGAAGTCAACGTTCACCCGTCAAATTCATTGCCCAACCGTGATAGTGATTAGGATGAGCAAGGACTTCGAGAAACCTTTCCGCCCCAAGCACGTTATCGCTGACTTCAGTGCAGGTTTCATGGTGGTCGTTCTTTTAAATGTCAAGCTTTGCGGCCCATGGGACCATCAGACAAAACCTTTTGCTTTCACATTGCAACTTTGGATTTGTATTTTACTGATTTGTCCCTTCCAAATATAATTTTTTTAATTTAATTCTTATTTAATTTCATTTTTATTTTAGCCTATGATAGATTCAATTTCTTTCAATTAAGTACTACTTCTCTTGTCTCAAGTTTTATTTACTAAAGCAATAATATGAAAGTCCAAAATTTGATTTAATGTTCTCTGATGCTTGCATATTGAATATAACTTGTACAAAAGTAAGTATTTATATAAATCAAAACTAAATTCCATTAAATGATAAAAAGATATAATTAAAGTAATTATCATGTGTTTTTACTTTTAACTTGAAATTATTTGATTAATTTAGAATAAGGAGGATGCAACATAAGTACTGGATGGTATCAAATAAAATTTTAAACTTTCATGTTGTCTATTTTGTAAACAAACGTTAGAGTTAAAAAGACAAAAAATTTATTTGAATCAAATTAAATCTTTTGAGGATCAAATTGAGAATGAAAATTAAAAAAGAACCACATTAAAAAAAACTTACATTTATCGGGGGTTAAAATAATATTTAAATTTTTCTTATATTAACTATTTGTGCACTTAAGTTACATTTACACTAACAATACAAAAAACACTATTGTGTATCTCAATTTTCTTTTTATAAACACACTGAAATAATATGAATATATAAAAACAAGGCATAACAATATTTTATGTGTCACCCATATAAATACAACTACACCTTCAATACATGAAATATAAATCCTCCGTTGTCATGTTTTTCCCTTGCTTGGCAGTAAAGAAAAAATTAGTACTAATAGATTAGATTCATAATTTCATTAAACATGGCTGACAAGGATTGAGCTATGTATTGTAGTGAAGGGGCAGTTGCCTCCAAGTATAACTACGTATGTATTAAACTATTTGCTTCCTCTAAATTGTTATATTTGTCCTCTAATCAAGATTTTACATTAAATTATGTCTTTTAAGTTAGTAAAATGCCATATTAATAGTATTTTCAAAAAATATATATATATATAATATTATGCATGCATATTTTACCCCTATATCAAATTTTTTGGCTCCGTGCCTGGCGGCTAATCTATTCATAATTTGCATATGTTTTCTTTAACTATGAGTTTCCCGTATATCATGTCTTCTATTTCTTCCTAGTGCTTTTGTTTGATTGTAATGATTTGAAGAGAAGAAAAATGATTCTAGTTGAGCATTGCTATTTACAATTGTTTAATTTCATTTTGACGAAAGGGAGGGGATTCGAGGCGATCCCGCATTTTTGGGTGTATTACTTAATCTTCCATTTTGTCTGTGTTCCTTTTTTCAGTCTTCCAAGAGATTTGGAGGGCAGGGTGTATTACTTAGATATTATCCCTACCATATATCGTAGTTTACATCCATTTCACACACATAATGGATAAATTTTTGGGACCCTCTTAACTATATGTAAAATAGATAATAGAAAATTTAATGAAATTAATCGATTTTGGATCCCTTTTCTTTATTTCTATAAATCAAATTAACTAAGTAAGAGAATAGATAAATAACGTACACCATTTTCTTTCAATGATATGAAACCCTCAGACTGTTTTTGCATTATTACTCTATCTTGTTTCTCTTTATATATTCTCAAATTCAAAGCCTAAACTCGAAATTGAAGCCGAACTAAAACGAGGGTTGAAAACCCAATGGGCTTGAAGAAGACTTACTGTAGAATATTAGGGCTAACATATACATATAGACCCTCAGAACCACAAACCTAGGCCCAGCAATAAATCCATCCAACACAGGCTTAAAGGGAATAAACGACCAATATGCATTGGCCGCAAAATCTACCTATATGCCTGGACAAAATAATCAGAATAAAAAGGAAAAGAAAAGAAATTCAACTAAAATACAATCCAGATTTTCAAATAAAAATTTTGAAGAAAGATAATTAATAATGCATTATATTACACATACAAAAGATAAACATACTAGGAAGAAAATCAAAAGAAAACATATAACCTCTCCCATGACAAACAAACGTTTTTATAGCTCAAAGCAAATGAAGATATTAGCCCCCAGATTTCCATGAAAGTAAATACCTCAAGCTAGCTACTTAATTAGCCATAATACAAAGCCGACTCAGTCCAGTGGTTTTACAAACCGGCAACTTATATATATATATATATATATATATATATATATAGAGCACCAATAACCAAGGGCACATGAATTACTGGCTAGATTTAACAGAAGTTAGAAAGGAAGGTGAGCACTCCCAACAGAGACAGAGCTAGAAGCGGCAGCAGCGCTGTTCCTCTCGGCGTGACAAAGCTGACGGAGTTTGGTGGGAACATACCAAATGGAAAGACGAGGATGTGCGTTGAAGATGGCATCAATGTCCCAACCTTGACGCGCTGCGATGGCCACAAGCGGCTTATAGCAAGCTTGCCTCCATGCCCCTACGTTCTCTCCTCTCTCCTTGAAAGCCCTTCTCAGTTCATTTGACACTTCCTCGTCCAGACAGTGCAATGCGTAGCAGTGCACGTAATGTCGCATCTTGGGTTTGTTAATGTAGCTCGCTCCTGCCTTCTTCGCATACCTAAACACCTGGTTTGTCACCTGCTACCCCCACACCACAGCATCATATTATCATACTATTTCCACACGTCATAGTATATTATATTCAATAAGCTTCACTTAGATAAAATATATTCTGTAAAAAATAAATAAACAATGTGCTTCGTGGCACTCTTGGAAATTATTAAGATATAGATGACTTCTACGTGTCAATTTGGGGAGCTAGCTAGTGTAGAGTATCAGTGAAAGCATGTAAGAACCCGGGGAATGCAGCGGACGACATGCATGACTTTGACTTGTAAATGACTGCGGCCAAGGGACCAAACCGAAGGGTGCTGGTTTGTGACCGGATACTTAACCCATCAACAAGGACTAAGCTAAACTCCAATTAAAGGAACATGGGCCCACCATGAGGGTCCCTGACTTGTCACGTGTTCTTTGCAACTTCTTTTGTTCCACTGCTGCTCTTTGTTCATCGAGGAGTAGTACTATTTTCATCCATGGTTACTAATTACTTACAGTTATTTTTTATAATTGTTCACGTCATATAACTTAAATTAATATCATCTTATTTTAAATATTGAAATTATATGTTATGTATACTTATAAAAATAAATAATTTGGTAGAGAAATGTAATATCTAAGATCAGAATACTAGCTTGCATGACAGTGACTGTTCCAGGTTTCATGAAGTGATGAACTATGAGTGAGTTGTAGAACAAGGATGCAATTTGAGGAAAAGATATATAGAGATGGAGTTGACTTACCTTGGTGGGGCATTTTTCGCCCCGGTCCTTGGCGATGTTCTGGACTTGGATTAAGAAGTCACGGCATTGCTCGTAGAGGTGGAACAAGTAATCAAGCCCATTCTTCTTGCCACGTGCTACCTCCCCAGGCTCCGTCACTATGAAAGGGTGTTCTCTCTGTCTCTCGCACCCTCCACCACCGCTGTTATCATTTTCTTCTCCTTCTTCATCTTCGGGCTCTTCATTCTCATCATGACGATGATCTGTTTTCATCCTCGTCTTCTTCTTCCTTCTCTGCTGCTGCTGTTGTTGTTTCATCCTTCCTGCAGCCGCAACCACCTCCCACGCGCTCCCTCCTCCGCTTCCCACCGCCTCCTTTTCATGTTGCACCACTGGCTCCTCCGACAACCCTATATATGTAACGGTTTCTCATCGTTAAATATAATACGTAATGAAAGCATATTTCCTCAGACTATTCAACCAGTTAGTTGATTAATGGGACTTAAAAGAACAGTATTTTAATATAACAGTAGTGTGAAGACAGGCCTTTTCGCTTGGGAATGGTATTGCACTAGAGTGCAACTTCTATTTTTATGTAGCATTAATATTTAGCCAAATCCTTTATATATTAAGTGTAATTAACCCACTACCATAAACTAATTTTCCATACATTTCTAATGAAAATAATAAAGCTAAATTAATGAGTTTATGATAATATACATATAGTCTCGCAAGATGTGTATGCACCTTCCTGAGAGAGAGCATCAAGTGCGTTGGTGGTGGTGGTGTCGGCGGAGAGAGGGTTCCGCCTCCTCATCTCCTCCTCATCAATGCGCCTTCGCTCAGCTCTAACGGCAGCTTTGATACCATATCTCTCGCCAACAAGGAGATCCCAACGGAAAATCTGAGACAAGCTGTTCATCATATCATCAAGTTCCTCGTCCTTCATGTCCACAAGCGTATTCACCGTGAAACCAAGCTCTGCAATCTTCGCAGCCGTGTAATATCTTATACCATAAGCTTGGAACAACTCCTCCAGTCCACCCAGCTCCCGCGGCGCCCTCACCGGATACGCCACCGCAGCAGCAGCGGCAGCCGTAGCCGTAGCCGGCACCGGTGTAGACATGGAGTATTCGAGAAGCGGGGCCCGGCTAGTTGTTGGGAGGACTGTACGAGGGTCCCACTTAAATATGCTGGCAGTGAATGCATCTGGATCCATTGTAAGCCACAGCTCCTGAACGTTGCTTTGCTTTGTGTAGCAGTAAGAAGGTGAAAGAGTCACTGGGAGGGTACTGTTTTGGTGTGGATGAAGGTGGCGAGAGAGCTGTGTAGGTTACTGTATGAACTTAAAGATAAATCTATTGGACAGAGGCATTGTTTGATTTTCCGAAAGTGCCCTTTTTCATCTCTTGACAGGTATTCATGTGTGGTTTGGTTCATTCCTCGGAGTTAAGATTTGGTTCCTTTCATTTGAAACTTGACAGTCCCAACCAAACGAAACGAAACGAAACGAAAATGGATTTTTGTCCGTTGCTCCCTTTGTCCTCTAAATTTTTATGATGGTAGAGTTTTTCATTTGGACTAGGTAGATGATACTATCACTACGTCTGTGGGTCCCAATTTCCGACCAGATGTTGCCAACTCAGCATGTATGGTGTTGGTTGACCTTTGATTGGACTGTTAATGTTTGTGTGTGCGTTTGTTTGTTAGTTCCTAAACGTGCGTGCTTTCCCATAATAAAAGTGTTGGTTACAGCGTACTTAAAAGACTAAACAATCAGAGTAGATAGACCTTCGGGGTTTGGCTTTATGATTCGATTAACCTGATTTTGACTGTTGGCCAATACATGCCTCAAAGTTATGCAAGAAAAATAAAAGCTTAAAACATTAAATTAGGTCTTCTTTCATTTGATTTTTGTCTTGGGAAGCCATTTTGCTTGGAACATGAATCCGTATTCGTCCTTACCCGTACTCTTCTGTAAACATGAGAAGAAAATCAAAGGCAATCTCAGTAACCAGAAGCAAAATTCATCACCCAAATTTGACCATCTATCTTCATTCTAAAAAATTCTTTAAGGGCTGACATGAGCCAATCTGGATTTGATCTCTAGACCGTAAAATTAGAGATGAATTTTTTTTTTGAACATAATCAATAATTTGATAAAAGAGGAGAGGGAGAATGGTGAGAAAAAATTGAATCAGGAAAGTGAAAAGGAAAGTAGAGAGTAGGGAAGGCATGCTAGGGAGAGGGAAGAGATAGGGTGCAGGGCATCTAAGATGCATTACTGTTGTAGTGCAGTGTTACAGAATCAGAGAAAATCTCACTGAGGTTTGTATCAGTTCTTCATTGTTTACTTTTGCTACAAAAGAAGAAGAGCCCATTAAGGAAAGAGACAACCAAGACCTTATATATGGTAAAATCATTAATGTGTGGCAATGATAGTTTCAAACACACTATTCATGAAAAAGTGTTACAATTTTAATTTTTTTCAGAAAAACGTTAATACTTTAGTATTACAACTTTTGTTAATAAAGTCATAAGATTTTGCATACATATTATAAGCAATTATTTTATAAAATAAAATTTATACAAAACTTACATAAAAATTATTCTTTTTTATTAAATTTACAAGATTGCCCAAGTAATTGGGGGATAATACTATTCCTTTCTTTCTCTTATATATATTTATTTTTTAAAAAAACTAAATTAATCTGTGATGCAGCAAGGCAAAGTACAGAGACCGTCAGGTGTTTCAGTTGGGCCTTAAAGCTAGGTCTGTCTAAAGCCTGATCCTTCTTTGTACTTGGGAAGACTACAGCTATCTAGCACCGCATTAAGCATTCAACTCGCGAAGGCAATTTCAGAAGCATTATTATTCAAAATAAATTACAAACAATATATCTATTTATCTAAGCATGAATGAATAAAAAAAAAACCAAAATAGTGAGGGGAAAAGGGCAAAAACTGAAATGAAAATGCCTCTATTAATTAATACACAGAGAGAGAAGGCTTTATCTTCTTTTCAGAATGATAAAACCTGGTCCACCAAAGTACCATGACAACCAACGAAATTACGACACGTCATGTACTTGTGGTCGCTTAAATTTCGTTCCTTCCTCTGACTCACTGACTGAACTGAAACCCCCCCTTCTCTCTCTCTCTGGAATTTGGGCCCTTCGTCACTCTCCAATTTTGACGCCAAAGGGAGGCACTCTCTTCTCATCCCCAACCATTCATTGAAACTTGAGTGTACTCCATTCTAATCCTCTCATATTTCTTCTGTCTTTTTCTTATTTCTATATATTGTGCATCTTATAATTATGATTATATTCATGATATGCTCCTAAGGTGGAAATTAACTTGTAACATCAACATGGATTGTAAATATATATATGGCGATATCAAATATTTTAGTTTTTATAATTTTAATAAATTTATAATTTAATTTTTATAATTTTATTTTATATAATTATATCTTAAAATTTAAGATTGTCTATAATTAAGTTCTTATTATTAATTAATATTAAATCTAATTAATAAAATCATACATATTTATTAATTATATACTAGCATTTTATATTTGTTGATTTATATATTATGTTTAACTCACCAAAATTTATTTATTAACCATTAGTTGCCATATAAAAAAATTGTCTTCATTATTTTTTTGTAAAAGAAGAAAAAAGAATTTATATGTTAATAAAGATTAAAAATGTTGATTTTTTTTTCTCGAAATAATTGATGAAAAATGGCTAAGGGATCTGAAGAAAAATTTCTCAATTGATTATAAGTTAATTTATGTTATTTGGATATAATACAAATTGATTGTAAAATTTAGTTATAAATTATTTTAAATTTTATAGTGTAATTACATAAAATAAAGTTATGAAGATTAAATTATAAATTTAGTGAAAATATAATAATTAAAACTTATATTATTCCTTATATATATATATTACAGCATAGAAGTTTTTATGACCTGAAGACCTTGGTGTTTATTGGTTATGTATATTATAATATAGAATATGAATGCCATCTTTATTGATGGAAGCTTCAACTTTCATGAATAACCTTTTCTTTATAATTTTAAGGATTTAATTAAATATTTTAAGTTAAAAATAAAATTTTAAATACAATTTAAATAACGAAATTATAACTATAGTAATTAAGAAATTAAAAATGCATTTTTTTTTTAAAAAAAAGGAAAGTAATGATACGATCATGGGCTTAAAACGTCTTATTTGAAATTGGGTCAGTAACAGGCCGAAATACCGCTCAGCCCATGTATGTGCATCCGACAATAGACCATGATCCGGAGGCAAAAAAATAACGTTGAGTCCATGAATACTGGCGCCTGCTTCTCCCGGAACAAGTAGAACGCAGGGAAATAGTGATGACTGGCGAAGACGATGATGAAATTACAGAGGACGACATTCGGACCTAAGAGCTTTGCTTATTTCAAAGAGTCATCTAATCCATGGAGGAATCGTTGCTTGCATTCGCTGTTATTTACCTCTAACTCACACCACTATACACTCACAGGTACCTAATCTACATCCCTGAACTCTCAGATGAAACTTCTTATTGCAAAATTGTTAACTTCTCTCAGTTTTGTTCCTAATCCAGATCATAGGGGACTCTTTCGGGTTCTTGAATATTGTAGACTCTCTTCGGATTATAGAACTACAGTCAAAGTTCACGCAAAAGTGACTGTACTTGGGTATGGGACTTACCCATCCCTTGTAGCCTCCATAATATCAACTTATGCGCACTTTCATAAACTCGACGTGGCTAATCAAGCTATTGATGGGATTTTCTCTTCGGCTATTGATCTATTCACTATGAATTTAATCGTGGAAAGTTTGATGAAAAATGGGGAGTGCCATATTGCCAAGAAGGTGTTTCACAAAATGCCTGTTCAAGATCTGGTCACATGGAACTCAATGATTGGAGGTTATGTTAAAAATTCACACTTTGACAAGTCATTAAGTTTATTCCAGGAGATGCTAAGCTCAAAGATTGAACCCGATGGGTTTACATTTGCTTCCATGATCACTGGATGTGCACGACTTGGAGCTCTAGATAAAGCTAAGTGGGTGCATGCTTTGATGGTTGAGAAAAGAATTGAACTTAATTATATATTGAGTGCAGCATTGGTTGATATGTACGCAAAGTGTGGTAGAGTAAATATCGCCAAAGAAGTTTTTGATAATGTCATTCGCGATCATGTGTCTGTTTGGAATGCAATGATTAATGGTTTGGCAATTCATGGGCTTGCTTTGGACGCAATTGAAGTATTTTCAAGAATGAAGCTGGAAAATGTTTTACCAGATTCCATAACCTTTATTGGGATTCTGACAGCATGTAGCCACTGTGGTCTGGTTGAAGAGGGCCAATCGTACTTCAAACTGATGCAAAATTGTTTCTCAATTCAGCCTCAGCTTGAACATTATGGAACCATGGTTGATCTTTTGGGGCGATCAGGGCTCCTTGATGAAGCTTATTCCATGATTAAGGCAATGCCAATGGAGCCAGATGCAGTTATCTGGAGGGCACTTCTCAGTGCTTGTAGAACCCACAGAAAGCAGGAACTAGGTGAAGTTGCCATTGCAAATATATCACATCTTGGGAGTGGTGATTTTGTGTTGCTTTCTAATATGTATTGCTCTTTAAAGAAATGGGATAGTGCTGAGAGAGTGAGAGAAATGATGAAGTTGGGAAGAGTTCGTAAGAATCATGGCAAGAGTTGGATTGAATTAGGAGGTACCGTTCATCAATTCAAGGCAGCTGATCATTCTCATGCTGAAATGAATGCAATATACAGAGTACTGGAAGGTTTGGTCCAAATGGCAAAGTTGGAGGGATACACACCATTGATAGAGTTGGTTTTAATGGATGTTTCTGAAGAGGAAAAGGAGGAAAACTTGAGTTTTCACAGTGAGAAGTTGGCTTTGGCCTTTGGGGTCCTAAAGAGTTTCCCTGGAACAGAAATCAGGATTTCGAAAAACCTGCGTATATGTCAAGATTGTCATAGCTGGATAAAAATTGTCTCAAGAATGTTAAACAGAAAAATAATTGTAAGGGATCGGATCCGTTTTCACCAATTTGAAGGTGGATTTTGCTCTTGTGGAGACTATTGGTAACCCAAAGAGAATATAATCTTGGTTGCGGTCTTCAGTTAAACCAAAGATAAATTTAGAAGCAGCTTTGCAGGATATCTGTATGTTATTTTAATGTGTTAAACGCTAAATCCTAGCACAAGATAAGGCCTGGTAGGTGGGTGGGGTTCGCTTACTTTCGGACATTAATCCCTCAATGTCTTCAGAAAGTAAGTAGACAATTTTTTTAAACCGAGGTTCATAAACCATTTGAATACGAAAAAGAGCTCTGTGTTTATGTCTATCCTGAATTAACCCTCTCAATTACTCACTATTTTCCAATCTTATAATTCTGCCAAATTTTTCAATGGCATTTGGGTCCACCGAGAATAGTTCATTGGGCTTCTGGCTCTGGGGGTCTGAAGTCCAGGTCATAAAACCTATTGGACCTTTTGTGTACCTGAAGAACGTTGCAGGCTCCCTGGAGGCCTTGGAGTCGAATTGCAGACATTCCCATAGACCAAAAAAAAAAGCTGCTTACATTCCTATTAAAAAGAAAAAAAAAAGAAACCAGAAAAAGAGAGGTTCCTAAAGTCCAAAACAGTGATTTTGGGGATAAGACAAAGCCTGGCCCTAATAGGCTAGCACCCACTGATGCCATTTTTCAATCGTAAAAATGTTACATAATCATTTTCCTTTTCCCATTATGATTTCAATAAAGGAAAAATATACTTTATATTATTAAAATTTTATTAAATAATAAATTATCTCTTTAAATTTTAAAAATTTATAAATTACATTTGTAAATTTTAGACAAATTACAGTAAAGTTTAAAGAAATTATAAAAATATTAATCAGTTATAAATATTAATTTTAAACTAATAAATATGTTTTATATATATTATTGAAGTTATATTTATTCTCGTATAAGGTGTACATTGAATATATTATTGATTTTGATCGTTATTTGAACATAGAATACAAAATTCATTTTTTATAATAGAATAATATATTTAATTTGAATTTTGTATCTTATATATGAAGAATTAAATTTTTCAATAAAATATATGTAACACATTTTTAGAGTTAAAATTTATAAAAAAATTAACGTTTTTATAATTTTTTTAAATGATAAAAGGATAATTTATATTTTTTTTTATGTTTAAGAATATAATTTGTTGGATTTTAAATTTTAAAGGAGTGATATATTGATCAACTTAAGACAAAATTTGCTTACTTAGCTAGTTGGGCGGTAAGAAAGAGATTTATTTATGATTTCTGAAATCATAAAATTTGTTTTTTTAGTGTGTGTTCTACTTTATTAATAAGAAAAAGAAATTTTAAAAATTATTTAAAATATATTTTTATAATTTTTTTGCCATGCTTAAATTGACATGAGATACGTAAAGATGGGCCAAATGGTTGTAATTGGAAAAGGGAGCAGGTGTAAAGGACTAAACGTTGAGCTAGAGACACAGCGTATTTGGTCGTTGGTGATGTATACGAGTTGTCTGAGATAGACTGCTCATCAAACCACGGTTGGAGAAGGCCAAACCCAACTAGAATATTGCAAATCCAGCTGCTCCCTCCTCCTTCTTCTACAATCCCCCATTTTCATTCATTTTCAGTAAACTTAACATCGTTATCCTGTTACTCCAAATATCACTTTCTTCCAGCACTGCCTCAAATGCCCAAATGCTAAGAAATCACCTCCAACTAATGGCTCCGTGACGTCTTAACATCTTTACCTTCTTCTGCTGACTGAAATTGACTTCCTTATAGCCTTCTATTTGTATTGAAGTTTCAGTTTTCCTGCGTTCGCATCGGGGAGATTCCTGGAATCAGAGATTTTAGATTCAGCTTTTTGGGGAGAAGCAAAATGAATATTTGGAAGTGGGTTTTCGTTGGGATCTTCTGTGCTGCCTTTTTCTGTACAAGTCGTGCTCTGGAACGGGGCAGAAATCAACCTACTGAGAGAATATCAGGTGGGATTTCTTCGATTCGTCCTCTATATATTTCGCTTTGTTTCAACAATTTCATCATGTGTTTGCCGTATTGAAGTTCTTTGATTTTGTCGACGACTCGATTTTAATCTAAGTTGATTGGGACTTTTAACAGAGTTTCAAGTGTGGTCAATTTCTTTTGGGTCGGCTGCCATGTCGGTTTGATGGTTCGAACTTTCAAGTTTAGGCTTTTGGTGGGATTGGCTTCTATTATTAGTAGTGTGAATTTCATTAGGATCTATTTTAGATTGAGATAGATTGGATCTTTGATATTTGGGTCCATCATTTTAATTATCGACATTAGGTACTTAAGCATTTATGTAGTTGATCCTAAATTCCGAATTTTGACGTGGCAAACTTCATATTAGATGCTTCATGCTGATTGCTGTGATGAAAGATATATTTTATAGGATAGACATTACTCCAACATTTTGTTGCATAGATTTTGTATAGCTGCTCCAATTGTGGTGATTAACAATATTAGAGTTTTTACTAATTTGCTCATCTGTAGATTTCTTAACTATAGAATGTTCAAAGTATTAAGCATGTTGAATTGAACCAAGTGTAGGTAGTGCTGGTGATGTGCTGGAGGACGATCCAGTGGGAAGGTTGAAAGTTTTTGTTTATGAACTTCCAAGCAAATATAACAAGAAGATTCTGCAAAAGGATCCAAGATGCCTCAACCATATGTTTGCAGCTGAGATCTTTATGCATCGGTTTCTTTTATCTAGCCCTGTTCGGACCCTTAATCCTGAAGAAGCTGATTGGTTTTATTCCCCTGTGTACACCACCTGTGACCTGACTCCAAATGGTCTCCCTTTACCTTTTAAGTCACCACGAATGATGAGAAGTGCAATACAGCTTATTTCTTCCAACTGGCCTTATTGGAACCGAACTGAAGGGGCTGATCATTTCTTTGTTGTTCCTCATGATTTTGGAGCATGCTTCCATTATCAAGTAAGAAAACCCATATCATACTGTTTTTTCCTCTAGGTGTGAATGACTCTTTGGCATTTGTTTCAATTGTTTCCATTTGGAAGAGTATATTAGGTTTCAGTACTAGTGTCTTATGTAAATCTTGTAACATGCATTCATCAAATTATTTTGTTCTAGGAAGAGAAGGCAATTGAAAGAGGAATTCTTCCATTGCTACAGCGTGCCACATTGGTTCAAACATTTGGACAGAAGAACCATGTGTGCTTGAAAGAGGGCTCAATCACTATCCCTCCATATGCTCCACCACAGAAAATGCATGCCCACTTAATCTCTGAAAAGACTCCCAGGTCCATTTTTGTTTACTTCCGAGGACTATTTTATGACATCGGAAATGACCCAGAAGGTGGTTATTATGCAAGGTATGTATTACTAAAGACTAAAAAGTTGAAAGGAGGGTGTTGGGATATATGAGCCTTTACTGGATTCCAATACCACAGCTGCATAAAACAGCTAAACTGCATGTCAACCTGACTCTATTTTGCATTTTTACAGAGGTGCAAGGGCAGCAGTATGGGAGAACTTTAAGGACAATCCACTTTTTGATATTTCCACTGAGCATCCAACTACATACTACGAGGACATGCAGCGAGCTGTGTTTTGTTTGTGCCCACTTGGCTGGGCCCCTTGGAGCCCAAGATTGGTTGAAGCTGTGATATTTGGTTGCATCCCTGTTATCATTGCAGATGATATTG
>JANHAO010016788.1:0-14221 GCA_026873985.1 Saraca asoca
AAATTATACTTACATCTATTTTATTTTTAAAAATATATATTAATTTTTGTTATATATATTTATTTTTTTCATATATACTAATTAATTAATTTTTGTCATATATATTCATTTTTCTAGTGTTTTAAAACTGAACATTATGCAGTGAGAGAATATTCTTATAGTAATATTCAAGAAGGATAATAAACATTGGTAGTTCATACTCCCTCTTTTTTTTTTCTTAGTAAATATATATATTCCCTTTCTTAACTTTAAAAATTATAAGAATAAAAAGAATATAGATATAATTCAATTAAATTTTAGATGGTGTGAGCATAATTTTTTTTTTATGGCCAAAAAGAAGACATTCTAATGGCAAAACACTCATAGATTATTTTAGAAGCTATATTTTTAAAATTTTAAAGTTAAACTCTTGTAGATTCACATGAGTAAATGTATGGAAAAAAAATAAATTAACTTTACTGTGTAGAGTTCCATAAAAAAAAATTTAGAATTTAGGGGAAATAATTATGGTTTGTGATAATTATTCATTATCCAGGTCAAGTGATGGGAAAAGATAATCCATCCATCCACCTGAGCCGTTTGTCTTACTGACCAGCTAGCCAAGCCAACCCATTTTGTCATGCACCTTAGTTTCATTTTGTCATTCACTTTTCCTTCCAAGATGATAATCTCACCAATAAATTCTTAACAATATATGTTACTATTCTTACTTAATAAATTAGATCATTTCTCATTTTATGATATTTATATGTATTTAATTTTTAAGCTATTTAAAATAATAAAAATTAACAATTCAATTTTTGTGTATTATAATTAAAAACATGCAAAAAAATTTCTACATCTACATTTATTTTTTAAGGTGATTTTTTTAACACTCTTTAATGATACAATATCTTACATTGTAGTGTAAGTTTTTGTTTTTTTTCTAAATTAGTTTCCTTTTTTTTTTCCTTTACTCACTCCATAAAGTAACTGTGTGTGTTCGTAGAGATTCTCGTGCATTAGGAAATTTCCAGTTGGACCCACGCGCCACGACTCTCAATAGCTAACCGTTTCGGGGCTGACATTTTGACCGTTGCAAACAAAAATTCAAATATTATTTTTTAAATTTACAACTATGGACCCTCAAGTTTTCTCTCTTTCCACTCCTTCCCTGAAGATTTGGTTCGAAATTGAACTGTGACAAGCTTTGACTTCTGGTGTGTAACGAACAGAAACTGAAGTATCAATATCATCCTCCTTCAAAAACTGATATTTCCGGCTTCCCTTTCAGTCGTGGATTCCCACTAACTTCATCTTCTTCAATCAGCACAAGGTTCTGCACTCTATTCAGCTTCAACATTGGCTTAGTCGCTGTTCAGCATCTTCCATTTGGCTCCAGAGTGACATTTTCGGGATTTCGGTGGACAACTATGGGACTTTGCGTATTTACGATGCCTACAGCTGGGTTCGACTAAAAAATTTTCCGGGCAGTGAGATTCTTGTGGCTTTCCTGGAAAAGTTTGGAACTTTGCGGATTTTCGTGCAGTGATTGCAGCTGGAGCTGGGTCAAGGGCAAAATTTCTTGGGCATGTTTGGAGAGTGAGAAAATTTTAGAATGACGGTTTCAACTCGTTCTCAGATCAACCAAGGTCAAAATGAGTCAAATACGGAACATAGAATTAGAACCAGAGTAGATCAAGACAACTATCATTCAGTTCTTCCACTAAGAAACCCACATCATGGGCTGAAAGAGAAGATGAAAGAGCTCACTCTATTATATGAGCAGCAGAAACGAGCCTCCATAGCTCTCAAGAACTCGTCTTTGAGGCACGAAGATCTGAAGTTCGCCACCCGCCCGAGCTTGGAAACTCATGGTGGAAACTCCGAAAGAGAAGAGAAGGAATCAAAGCCGGACAACGTGATGCGAGAGAACACAATGCCTAATTCCACCGTTACAAGAACATATGTGTTGCCTCAACCGCCAATGGAGGACGCAAAGGAAAATTTCTTAGCTGGTAAGGATCGAATTGTCGGATTTTCGTGCCCTAGAAAAGCCTCAACCACTGTGGCTCGGAAGCTCTCATTGGGGAATATGGCACGGATTGAGCTGAAAGAAAACGGAAAGACTCAGAATGTGCAAGAATCAGAGAAAGTAGAAGCAATTTTGGAGAAACCCAGGAAAATTGGGAGTAGGATTTTTGTGTTTGTGAGGCTTAGGCCAATGGCGAAGAAGGAAAAGGAAGCGGGTTCTCGGTGCTGTGTCAGAATCGTGAATAGGCGTGATGTCTATCTGACAGAGTTTGCAAACGAGAACGATTACCTAAGGCTCAATAGGCTTAGAGGAAGGCATTTTACCTTCGATGCTTCGTTCCCAGATTCGGCTACTCAACAGGAAGTTTATTCCACTACGTGAGTTCGTAAAATTTTGAACTTAAAAAATGAAAGTTCTGATCTTTATGTTGAAATCACTGGTTTTATACCAAGAAAAAAAAATGTTGAAATTGTAATTTATGAACTCAATTATTTCCTAAAATGTTATCTGTTTTTGTTTAACTAGCTTCGTGTTTTTCTCCTGAATTATAAATTATCATTAAAGTCCCTGCTTGCTTTTGAACTTTCAGCGTATATTCAGAATCTTATTGCTCTGATAGTCAGAATTATTTATGACAGAAGGGTAAATGAATTTTGAATTTTCAGAACCTCAGAGCTTGTGGAAGCAGTTCTGCAAGGGAGGAATGGGTCAGTTTTCTGTTATGGTGCCACAGGAGCAGGAAAAACTTACACAATGCTTGGTACAGTGGAGAATCCAGGGGTGATGGTTTTGGCAATTAAGGATCTTTTCAGTAAAATCAGGCAGAGAAGTTGTGATGGAAACCATGTGGTTCACCTGTCCTATCTTGAGGTTTATAATGAAACTGTCAGGGATTTGCTATCCCCTGGAAGGCCTCTGGTGCTTAGAGAAGACAAGCAGGTGACTTTCTTATCTTATGATTTTTATGAATCAGAAAACTTTGAATTATTAATGAGAAAATATACTGCTACCGAGAATCACTAGTGTATACATGCATCTAGGTGTTACAGAAGTAGAGAGTGCCTTGATGTGTTCAATGAATCGTTTTGAAAGAAAGTTGGTATTTTTTATTGTATTCGCTGCTTCTACCACATTGAATGATCAGCTCGATTTAAGCTTGATAGGCATCCCAAGCTTACATTTATGTAAATAACTATTGAAGACTAGGTTTTAAGAGGCTTATTCTCTCTGGGAATTAATGCTTAACCCATTATTCTTGAAAGGGGAAAGGTGCAGATGTTTACTTTATATGAATTATGGTATACTGTTTGTAATTCAATGACATCTTCTTTTTCAGTTGTCTTCCTTTAAATTTCAGCTCTTGTAAAATATCTAATGATACATTTTCAATCATTTTATAGGGGATTGTGGCTGCAGGTCTTACACAATACAGAGCTTATTCCACAGATGAAGTAAAATTCTTACCTCTTTATGGTAAACTTGATGTTTAGACAGCTAGCTGAACTGACAATCAGGACATTTTTCTCTCTTTTTGTTTCAGGTGATGGCATTGCTTCAACAAGGAAATCGGAACAGAACCACTGAGCCAACTCGTGCAAATGAGACATCTTCTCGTTCTCATGCTATTCTGCAGGTGAGAACAAAGACACATGAAACTATATGAATGAGGACTAGAATGTTGATAGTTCAAAATGTGCTTCTTACTAATCTTGTTTGCCTTGTTTTCTTACATTCAGGTTGTGGTCGAATACCGAGTTAAGGATGCTGCAATGAATATAATTAACCATGTAGGCAAGCTTTCACTCATTGATCTCGCAGGTTCAGAGAGAGCTCTTGCCACGGATCAAAGAACACTTAGATCTTTGGAGGGTGCCAATATAAATCGGTCTCTTCTTGCACTAAGCAGCTGCATTAATGCTCTTGTAGAGGGCAAGAAACACATACCATATCGAAATTCAAAACTCACTCAACTTCTGAAGGATTCACTTGGTGGAACTTGTAACACTGTCATGATTGCTAATATCAGCCCAAGTAATCTCTCATTTGGTGAAACTCAAAACACCCTTCATTGGGCTGATAGAGCCAAGGAGATTCGAAGCAAGGTTGAACTCTATTCTATTTCAAGCTTTCGCTTACATATTAGACTTAAGCTTTCTGCAATTTCTTCACCATCTAACTTCTAGAGTCTTTGAAGAGACCACATGCAATCCTCACTAATTTCATTTCAAATGAACTTATTGTTTCAGTTTTATGTATTCAGAAAATCATGTAGTCTTGCATAACTTCGAGTTTATCATGGCTCAGCAAACCATAATATATTGAATTTTTGGTGTCTTGTATGAATACAGGCCTGTGATGTAAATGAGGATCAATTGCCTGTGCCTGAGACAGAAACAGACCAGGCCAAGCTGGTACTTGAGCTGCAAAAGGAGAATCGTGAATTGCGGATACAGTTAGCACGGCAACAACAGAAATTACTAACTCTTGAAGCACAATCCTTGGCTGCTAATTCTTCCCCAACACCCCCTTCAGCTACATCTCTTTTGACTCCTCCATCTTCTGTCCAACTTAACGAAAAACAAAAACCCCGAACCTCTTTCTTTGCTGGAACTTGTTTCACTCCAGAATCCAAGAAAAAGGGAGCTGAAGTAGCAATTAGAACACTCCAACGGACTGTGAAGGTACTAGAGGCAGAAATAGAAAAAATGAAGAAAGATCATTCTTTGCAGCTAAAGCAGAAAGATGATCTTATTCGCGAGCTTTCACAGAAGGGTGGAAAACATGCTGTAGCTGAAGGAAACATGAGTAAGAGGGTTGTTACCAGGGCTAGCCTACGGCCAAAAAGGGATCCAAACATTGGTGAGTTGAAGAGTCCAAGTCATCGTTTTCGATCACCAGTCTCAACAGCTAAGAAACGAAGCTTCTGGGACATAACAGCAGCTAACAGCCCATCAGTGACTACATTGAACGGAAGAAAAACCAGAAGCCATGTCATTTCCGAACTTACTGGACATCCATCCATGCTTCTTCAGGTAGAGTGATTCTCTGCTGTTTTCTTGAAGAGCTATGCATAATGGCTTGACATAGCTTCAGATAATAGCTAACAATCCTTGACTAAAGTCCCTTTTTAGCCTTCAAAATTGTCATGGGCACCCTGCATTTTTGCCTTTATGTAGTATGCACATGTTTCTTCTGTAATTGATGCAGCTTACTTATTCATGTTTTTGGTCTGTGTTGATTCTTGGAACCCCACAACTTCAATCACATAATTCAGCCAGGTTTTGCTCGTCAAAATTTGAAGTGATACAGGCATGAAGGAAGAGAAATTTCAAGCGAAACAAGTCCAATAGATTGAAGGTTGGCCAGAAAACAGGGAAACTCTGATTATCTAGACCTGGTGGTTCAACATGAAATAGAGTTTCATTGCCTGCTTGCTGTACTCCAGATATGATCATTGCCTGTGTGCAGTTCTAAGATCATAGTCCTTGACGTAGTAAGCAGCAGACCAGATTTCTCTTACTCCCTTGTACCACTTTATTATGTGTGCATTGGAGTTCTTTCAAGATTTTATTTGCATTGTTAACTTAACATATCAAGATCCCAATTTGAACAAGTTTCAATATTATTTATTGTTGTTAAGTCTAATTTCATTCATCTTGTGCTATTGAAGTTTAGTATAAGAGATATGGTGCCTTCATTATGTATACAGGCATAAAGGGCTTTACTTCTTACCACACAGATGATCAGTTTTTCATTCTGCATAGACACAGTCTTGTGTTACAATTTTGCTGCCTACTTTTATATACTATCCATTAATTTGCAACTCCATTCTTGCTTTATAAGTTCTATATTCAAAATAGTGAAATTTCAGATTGCTCTTACCATTGTAATAAAAACTATCTACACATCATCACTCTCTCAAAAGGTCATGATAACTAGCATGGGAAAATGTTTTGTACCAACAAAACAAAAGTAGATATGAACGGCCCTTAAATAGATTTAATTTTCTAATTTCTCATGATATGAATGTTTCGGTGAGGAAAATAAGTCAATTTTTTTTTTCATCAAGATCAGTGATGCACTCACTGGGACCTGGTTCATGCCAGGGCCAAATTATGATAGCTAAGGCCAGCTTTGAGATATTCTGAGCCCACATTTCATCTAGAGTAGGAGTGTTATTATCAAACCAACCATCTTACCATTCAAGCAGGCAGGCATCTTGGAAAATTTCTATGCCCTGGAACGAGAGTTTTCTCTGGTTCAGTAGAAACAAAATAGATACAAACTTAAAAAGTAAAAACTATGTACTCTCAAAAAGATGAAATCCTCCTCTATATGTGTCTATCTTTTTTCTTGAAATAAAAAAAAATTATTTTAAGAATAAGATAGAATGTGTCAAAAATCTTAAACCCTTTTTAGTAATGGCTTTTGATGGAAGAGCAGCCACCTAGACTTAGTAATTCACAAGCTCAGGTGCTTCTTCAATTATACTTCATAATAATGACATGCAGTCCCACCCACCAGAGTGATAACTAATCCTTTAATTGGCCTGTTCTTTTTAGCAGTTAGCCACTAGGATAGTAGTTGGCTACTACTATAGACCCTGGAAATTAAAAATTTAAAGCTTCAAACAAGTTGAGCTTACTAAATTGTAATGGCCTATGCAGATATACACTCTTCTAATTCTTCTACCTGGTTTGTAAGCGGTAGTGGTGGATTGGGGGGTTTTGGTGCATTAATTAAAGCAATCATGTTACAGAGCAGTAGCCGAACTTTATGTGCAGCAATAAACTTTTGAATCTTTCGAAGAATGATGACTAGATGATCAAAACAACTTTAATTTTGTTCAAAGAAATTTTAATTATTTAATTTTGTCCCAGCTATCCGCCACATTTTCTTCTTTTTTAATATTTTACTTGAGAATAAGAAAACTCTATACAAGAAAAAAGATAATTTACAAATAAAAAATTAAGTTCCACAAATTATAAAATCTGCATAATTACAGGCTTCACTGCATTTGTCAAGGTCTTTCCTTTTATGATAATTTATTTCAAGAATAAATTATAAAATAAAAATTTTATTCCTCTTCCTCGTTTTCTCTCAAGTTGCTGGAAAAAAATTATAGGAAATTTGAAAGCCTGAAAACTAGGACAAGGGAAAGGGAAAAAGGGCATAAACTATTATGACTAAATCATCAAGTAATTAAGTAAATGATTTTCTTTTAGGGGTAAAATTAGTGGATTGTGGTCTAAAATTTAATGGTGGTGGGCTATAGTCTACACTTTGCTACTCAAGCAGCACAAACTACTATGAGTCATAAATTAGTGAGAATTTTACAGATTTGAATTAAGCAATCACAAGAAAAGTAGTCAACAAGAGCAAAAGCAAGATACCAAATGTATAAACAAAGAAAAAGAGAGAAAAAGATAGGGTCTGCTGTCAGTATCTAGATATGGATTTTTTCTGTTTTTTTTTTTTATATACTTCTTTTGATGACTTCTATGATTAGGCATTTAGGCCTTAACAAAAATTCCTTGGGATCATTTCACAAAAAAAATTGTAAAATAAAAAGAAAAACAATGATTGGAACAATCCTGACTTTTAGATCAAATACTGGAATTTAGTGGGATTTGAAGGACATATTGATAAAGGATCCTAACCAAAGAGAAAGAATGGTATCAGAAGGTTACAAATGAAAGAGCAGAACTCACATTATAGAATCCTAATGACAGGAATTACATTATTTGTTCAGCAGGAGTTCATTGTGATCTGCTAGAGGAAAAAGGACAGTGATGTCTGTGATGGAGAGAAATGGAGCTTTCAACATAAACAAAACAATACCAAATACAGGTTAAAAGAAGGCAATAGAAGGCATGAACTCAAAAATTGTTGTTTCTCATATGTTCTCTCAGATTAATCCTTTGAGTATCCATAACAGTAAGAGGTCCAAGAAGCATTTCAATGAAAAGGTTTGAGGAATTAGGAAGCAACTAAGCACAGGACAGGAAAGTGGAGTGTAAAGTGCAAAGAAGGAAATTTCACCATCTTGTATTAAATAATATGGCATAATGAAATTGGTAAAGTTGCTAAAACAAACAAAAATGTGAAGACAATCATGATTTGGAATAACATCATTGTCTCATCACTAATTAAAGGATTGGAAAAGAAAACTATACATATACACCTTTCGTGACACCCCCACCACCCTGTTGTAAAGTGTTTGTTACCCCATCATTTTTCCCCCCTTCTGACTTAGCCTGCCGTCCTCCTATTCTACCACAAAACAGTAAGCCCACTTCATACAAGAGAACAAAGGACAAGGAAAAAAATTAAGGAATAACGCTAATTACACTCATTTTAATTCATTTAATATCATTTAGTGTATCCCTGACAAAATCAATCTTATACTGAACTCGCCTCTTCAGATCCTGTCAGGTATGCAGCAAATGAAACTAAATGAACGAAAGTAAATGCTTCAAGCTGAACCAGGAGAAGCTAGGACTCCGTTTTCATGATTGAAGAGCTAAACAAGTAGTATATCATTAACCTAGTGTTTCCAAAATCCACAAAGAACAAAAGAAAGGGAACTAGGTGACTAAACAGAGTTTCATCTGCTACTAGACTCTAAGCAAATACATGCTGAGCTCAGGAGCACCATTGCTGTCAGGATTCATCATGTAGAAAGCCTCAGAATCTCTAGACCCAACAATTCTCTCAAACTTAGCCCTCATATACATGATTTCACCATCAGACCCAGATTCAGCACCTTTCACTGGCAAAACACCAGCACCCATTGAAATTGGCTCCACAGCCTTCAAAATTTCCCAGTCCTTTTCCCCACATTCCCTTCTGGTAGCAAATCCACACTTTTTCCCATTACAATAAGTCCTCCACAAAGGCTCTTCCAGCAATCTCACAGCTTTCTTCTCTTCTTCCTTCTGTTTGTCACATTCTAAAGCAATTCGAACCAACCCAGATGCCATTTCACGAACCAAACCGCTAATTGGCGTTTGAAGCTCAATTAGGAAGGCAGGTCTTGAAGTGGCATCTTTCTGAAACGCAAAATGAACATGACCACGCCGAAACCCAAAAAGAGTTCCTACAACTTTAGGACCAAGGCCAAGTGGTAGGCTTGAACGATTCCTACCAAACTTAGTGAGAACAGACCGAAGCCTAGAAACTGCTACAGCCTGAAGTTTCCGCCTTGTTGCTTGAGCACTATTTGCAGGTTTTAGTGCCTCTGAAGCAGCTATTTTGTCATTTTCCTTCTCTTCTTCAATGATTTTCGAAATTGGCTCAGAAGTAGGGACTTCTTCATCTTCATTTTCATTTCCGACCTTTTTGGTCCAGTGGAAGTGTCTCTTGGAGGAGATATCTGGGGAGGTCTTAGACATGGCTGTGCTCATCTGAGAGAGAAGATCAAAGGGGTCGCTGGTCTTAAAAAATGGATGGGAGAGAGACAGTGAATGAGAGAGATAGAATCTGGTTTTTGCTTCTTTTATTTATCGATGATGTGAATGTGGGGGCTTTAATTTAATTCTTTGTTTCTAGCTATTTCATGTAGTGCAAAGAGAATCCTGACAAAAGAAACATAGGCAGTGTCCCACCGTTGTGATATAGGAAATCAGAGAGAGAGAGAGAGAGAGAGAGACTGAGATGGTGTGTGTTTACAAATAGGAAAAGAAAGGAATCTAAGGAGACAATGTATTTTGTTATTTCACTTTCTTGTGGGGTAGAGAGAGGGGGAGAGGGGGCAGGCATTGTGCTTGACTAAACTCTTTTGACCTGATGCTTAAAACGGTAAAAGAGGATTAGAAATAAAGACAAAACCAACAGAACACTAAGCTGTCACTGTTGAAACTCGACATGCCCTCAACACGCACACCTTCTGCCTTCATGTCTTGTAGTGCAAAGGTGCACCTTGATGACATCAGGTTGATGAGTTTCTGAACTCTCATGGCTCATGTTGGCTGCAGAGTTTACATTACTTGCACCTACCTACGAATTGTTTTTGTCGGCCCCACCATATGTTTAATAAGTTAAATACATTTGTATATATCCTCAACTGCAAATGACAAAGAGGAGGTGCCCATGAGGAATCATCCATGACACCCGTTAGTGTGAGAATATTGCGATAAAATGGTGTGCAATTGACTTTTTCATGTTTAATATAGCTTAATCCATTCCTTCCGCGACCATTTCTATCCTGAACGCATTTAACATTGGTCATTTATTTAATAGATGGGTCATTATCGTGCATTGTGTATAAAATGTAGTTGTGCTTGTATGATTCAGTCGGCAATGTTATTCTCATTATCGTCATATACAAACTCGAGTCAAATTAACACTACCAATCTTAAAATAGACGATATCAACTTAACTCTACATTATGCACAGTTAAGAAGACAAGTAAAAGTATTGTTTTCCTTAATAATACAGATCCACAAATTTGGAGTTGTTGACCCTAAGTTGGCTTGCTACAGAGCATGATTCGGCTTTTCAGCCAAAACAGTCTGTGTCCTTGGCATGCTTGGTGCAGGAGGCTCATTATTGGAGCCTATTATTATTCGTGCAAGGGGTATACTTTTTATCTCTACGAGAAATAACCAGTCATTATTTAAAAATAGCTGCTATTGTCAAAGCCAATGGCTATCAGTAGGATGGAAGCTGCAATATTTAAATGAAATACGTACAAGTGATTCTAAGTAGAGGATGGTTTTGATGAACTCTAACTAATTACATTAACTTACAAATATGGATTCATAGATAGAATACAAATGGAGAGCACATCCACATAAGCCAGCAAACTAGTAAATGGGATATTGTACATATTCGCGCCACTTAGAAGCACAGAAGAATCAGAGATGCTTGGCTATGCTTCAAGAAAACAAAAGGTCCTAAAGTTAGTTCTCTAAACTTTGGTCAGCATCTGGCTGCTTGGGAGCAATGGCCCCACCATTCATTCTAGCACGAGCTTCTGCGAACATCCTTTGCTGCTCCGCTAATGCTTCTTCCTCAGTCATCTCAGCTACATTGCTCCACTTTCCACCTTTTAATGAGTCCTGCTGAAGGTAGCCAAGAATTAATCAGCAAATAGTTTTTCTTTCATCAGGTAAATCTTAAACAGTAGAAAAGAGGGGGAAAGGGGGTAGGATGGCCACAGAGCATAGATCGAGTTAAACATCTACCATGGTCTCAAGCTTGTGCTGTTCATATGCTGCATAAACTTCCTCGATGTACTCACCAAATCCAAGAACCTGGATGACAACATGAGCAAGTCAGCACACATCATATCAAGCATGATAGTGGACATTAGATTGACCCTCCTTGACAGCTTCACTCCTATTTGACCATTCAGAATGCTTGTGACCAGAAGATACAAACTTAAACAATATACCTCAGTAAGATGAAGATGGAAATTCAGACATGGCATGAAATGCAATACTACAAACAAAAGACCATATAAACCCAAAGATATGAATTGGAAGAAGATCCACATTCAGAACTTCAAAGATGTATTAGGAAGATAAATCACCTGTAAAGCCTTCAAAACATGCTCAGGTGCAATCGTCCGTTTCTCCTCTCTGCCACAGACTTCATTGGACTCCGACGAGACGAGGTTTATAAACTCTACAATGATATAGATCATCCAACAATCATAGTCAGTTAAAAGAAAGAAAAGACTACACAGCAGGAACCAGTCACCAGAATATAAGCCTGAATGTCACAAACATTTAAAAAGTGCTAATTATCATTCTAGGTAATCACTAATTAGCATGCCAATACAGGGACAATGACATACACAAGCAGACACTGTAAGGGGTGCTCATCAGCTGTTTAGATTCAAAAATAGGAAAGGAATACACCCCCGAAGGTGGACTTTTATCAGCAAGGATATTTTATCTAATTATACCTGGTACATACTTATGACCTGATGGAACTACCCCTAAGAAAGAACCGTGTATTTAACTTTATCAAATCAGTATAACATGTAAGCCACGGCAAAAAGTTTGACAGAAAAATCAGAAAAGCATGTTCATCAGTTCATACACTACCAAAATATGTGATCATATGTTCATCAGTTCGTACACTCCAAAATATAAGATCATATTTAGACCCTACAAATATAGCCACCACTAAAACAAACAGAGTGAGAGTGAGAGAGAGAATTAAATGAGGCATATGAAACAGCTCTTGACTTACGACGATTTAGCAAATAGTTTAGGGACACAAAATTGACATTGAGATCACCCAAAGTGACATAAAATATCTCACCTACACAACACTCTATCAATAGATCTTGAGCGTCTCTTGCAACACGTACATCTGGGGGTAACATCTCTTTAATAATTTTCGTCATAGTTGCTGGCAACAAATCACAACTTGTTTCAGTAAGGATCAAACCATGATGCATTAACAGTGAAAGAATCGTTTGGGCATTAAATGCCATCAAAATTATAGTAGCTCTATCAACATTGTTTCTTAAGAACGACGACCATCAATGCCTTACAAACACCAGAAAGATGGCTTTCGGACCCCATATTACGCTTTTAACATTTCGCATCATGTGAAAACCAGAACCAATATAACTGAAAAATAAATTAAAATTAACTGTAGAAAGTCCCTGAAGCTAAGCTAGTAATGGGTATATAGCTAGGTAGGGTTTGTGATGTCTAATCAGTAGTCATCAAGCAGAACTAAAACATATGTATCATTCATTTATGCCCTCACCTGATCAATTATACTCCCCCTCATTGCCGACCTTTTTTTGTTAACTTGTCATCACATCTTAGAAGCATTAAGATAGTTTTAAGAACAATGAAAAATAAATTCATTGGAGCACAAATGTCCCAGTACAGATATCATTTTATAAAACCAAATTTAAGTAAGGCGATATGGAAGGATTCCAACTTCACTTTTTGGGAGGGTCTTTTGGGGTCAATTAAGGGGTTGATTCACAGTACCGACTAGTAGAGATAAACCCTGAAAAGAAAATCATATTGCTTCTAAAATAACTGACTTTTTCATCCTGCCCAAACCATCCTAAACACCAAACTTAATTTAATCAGATGTGCAACAATTTTCAGAAGCCTTTGTGAACAAATTTTAATCACAAGCATGTAAAAGAAAGAACGTACCTTTAGGAAGCGAAGCATCTTCCTTTGATTTTCCAACGATATCCATCGGCTCCATTGTTTAACCTTAAATCCGACACATGAACAATTAATACACGGATATGTACATCTATAGATCAAACAAATGATAAGAAAAAAGGGAAATCGGCAGATCTGAATTAAAGCCATGAAAAAGGACGAAATAAACTGAGATCGAACTCACGATTTACCGGATCGAAGACGAAGACGAAGACGAAGACGAACCAGAATCCTTAAACTTACACGTCAATCTATGGAAGATCCGAGTTGCAGGAAGATCAGGAGTAGGAAGACGAGGGACTCCATGGTTCTTCATATATGAATTTATGAGTGAAGGTCATGATGAAGGTTTCACAGGATAAGAGGACAAGTTCTCGCTCGCATGCGATTAGGGCAAACAGCACTCCCCAATGCGCGTTGACGTTATGCTTATCCACGCGCTAGTTGAGCACGTCATGCGGAGCCGATTAGACTGTTTCTGAAGTGAACGTGGAGCGTACTAATGACGCGCTGGGATTGGCCGTTTGGTTGTTTTCCTTGAAATCGTGCGAGAACGAACGCGATTTGAATTATGTTTATCCTGTATTTTTTTTTATAAAGCATGGCGTGTAAATTTTTGTTTCTGATCAGGTTTTAACTATAAGGAGAAGTTTGTCGTTTTGTGTGCCTTCAAGGCGTTCCATGAAAGGCCGGAACACCTGTTTTCCTTTTTTTTTAAATATATGGGAGACATAGAAAAATCAAAGCAATTTAGAAGGGTTGCAATAAGAATAATAAATTAAATATTTAAAATGGAAAATCAAGAGAACAGAGAAAACTTTGAAAGTGTTTTTCTGTTTTTAAAAATATTTTTCTTGTTTTCTTGTTCTGTAAAAATAAAAAAATCTGTTTGACAATCTGTTTTCAAAAATTGTTTTTAAAAACAGAAACTAAAAAACAGTTTTCAGAAAACAGTAAAATGGTGTTTTACCTTGTTTTTGTATATAACTGTTTTCATATTTTTTTCAAAAATAAGAAGAATACCTATTTTCATTAATGACAAAGTTGTAAATAA
>JANHAO010016789.1:0-14263 GCA_026873985.1 Saraca asoca
GAACTCGAGGCATGGAATGTGTCATCCTCTTAATAATTCAATCTATGTTTCTTGATCCCTGAGTGACTAATTGAAAATAAATGAAATAATATCACATATTAATCCATTTGAGTACGACCGTACACTTCTTAGTCCCGGTCAATTAAGGGGCCTATGGATATTACTCCTCCTAAGAAGGAAGGACAAAATCACATCTAGATCACACACATCCCTCCGCATGATTTGTGAAATACCTAATCATTACCTTTTAGGCCACCCTATTAAAGGTGACATTAGACAGTGTCAAAGTAAATGACTCCTCATGTAGGGAACCGTAGTGATTTCAGGTCCAAGGACTACATATATTATGGTCACTATAAGAATTACTTATGACACATAACCATTCATGTAGCATTTTTATAGCAGGTCGGTCTAGTACATTTCGTTCTCTAACATGTACCCATGTAATGACTTGATATCTCATATCCATGACTTTTAGTCATCAGTCATTATACATACTAATCTTGTTGTATTATTGCTATCCTAGTTCACAACAATACTCGACCACGGACATTTTAAGAATAATAAATTATTCTAGGGACAATTATTATATTTATTTATATTACGTAGATATAACAAAATGTAATAATTGAATTTCTTTTAAAATATAATACAATGTATGCAAAAATAATCATCTTATGATTGGCTTCTAGGGCATACACCAACAGTTTGATCTTCAAGATTTGCTTGATAATCTTATTGACAGTTTTGACTTGCCCATTGGCCTGAAGATGGTCTATCATTGAGAAGCTCTTTACAATCTCAAAGTTGTTATAGAACTTGATAAACTGCTCACTACTGAACTGCGTCCTATTTTCTGTTATAATCTGCTGAGAAATCCTGGACTTGCAAATAATGTTATTCTAAATGAACTTCTTGATTTTTGAAGAGGAGATTTCAGCCAATTCTTTCACCTTTACCCACTTCGTAAAATAGTCAATAGCCACTATTGTATATTTACAGCTCCCACGACTTGTGAGGAGTAGCCCGATTAAATCAATCCCCCATATCGCAAAGGGCCAAGGGCCGACCATTTGTTGAAGGTAGGCTGGAGGAGCTCGTTGAACTTTGGCAAACCTTTGGCATTTATCACATTGTTTAACAAGGTTGATTGTGTCCTGTTTCATGGTTGGCCAGTGGAACCTCTAGGCCCCCAGCGTGGTTTCCACAATGACTGGTGTGAATTTCCTCTAGGATGTGTCATAATCAAGGCCATCGATGCATTTGAGGAGTGGAACTGAAAAACCCCTTTTATAAAGCATGTCATTGATGCTGCAGTATCTAGTAGCTTGAGCTCACATACATCGCACTTCTAACTTATCATCTGGTAGCTCGTCATCCCGTAAATATTTCAAGATTGGGCTCATCTACGAGCTTTGTGCCACAATAGTTGTCATCATGACGTCTTTCTGTTTGATGCATGGTGATGGAAGAGTTTCTGCCAGGATTGCACTTGAGAAATCCGTGTCCTTGTTTGTGGCCAAGTGAGCTAGTGCATCTGTATGTACGTTTTGAGCTTATGGGACCTAACTATTCTTATACATCTAGAAATTGTTAAGTAACTCTTAAAATTTTTAGAGGTAGATAGCCATCTTCAATCCCTTTGCCTAATACTTGCCCTTTATATGATAGACAATGAGCTAAAAGTCACTAAATATTCTCAAGCTTTCAGCTCGTATTTCCCTTGCCAAGTGAAGTCCTATGAGTAGTGCCTCATATTCAACTTCATTGTTAGTAGCTCAAAATCCAAATCTCAGTGCACAGAGGATTTTGTGTCCCTCTGGGCTGATTAAAAATATTTTTGCTCCTACTTTCTGCTTGCATGAGGACCCGTCTACGTAAAGTCCCCACTATGGAGCTTTTGAAGTCTCTACTTCCTTCTCCACAGATCTAGTAAATTCTACAATAAAGTCCACTAAGGCCTATCCCTTGATCGCCAACCTCAGCTTATAGTGGATGTCAAATTGGGCCAGCTCGATGGCTCACTTGAGTAGGTGACCTGAAGTGTCAGTTTTCTGTAAAGTCTACCTTAATGCGTACTTAGTGAGCACCTCAATGGTGTGTGCCTAAAAGTAAGGTCACAATTTCCTAGAAGTGATCATGAGACAGTAAGTAAGTTTCTCCATAGGCATATAATTCACCTTTGCGTTCAATAGTCTTTTGCTCACATAATAGACTGGGAGTTAAGCTCCGTTTTCATCTCAAACCAAGGCTGTGCTGATAGCGTGTTAGGATACTCCTAACTAAAGAATGAGGTTCTCACCCTTTTACGGCTTAGATAATAGTAGACCTCGACTCATATATTCTTTCAAGTGCTAGTAAGCAGTCTCACACTGTTCAGTCCATTTAAATAGTTTGGCCTTTCTCAGAATATAAAAGAAGGGTATGCATTTATCTATTACTTTGGAAATGAATCTACCAAGTGCCATGATCCAACCAGTTAGATTCTGCACTTCTTTGACCCCACCTGGGGACCTCATGTCGATGAGTGCCTTAATCTTTTCTAGGTTCGCTTTAATTCCTCTAATGTTAACCATGAACCCAAGAAATTTTCCTGAAACCACTCCAAATGTACATTTATACGGATTTAGTTTCATTTGGTATTTTCTCAAAATTTAAAACATTTCATCCAGGTATCTCACATGATCCTTGACTTACTTAGATTTTACGAGTATGTCATCCATGTAGACTTCCGTGGTCTTCCCAATTTGCTCTTTGAACATTATATTGACCAGCGGCTAGTAGGTCACTCCTGCATTTTTCAGTCCAAAAGGTATCACCTTATAGCAATACAACCTACGATCCATGATGAATAAGGTGTGCCGCTCGTCCCAGGGCTTTATGGGTATTTGGTTGTACGTTGAATAAGCATCTATAAAGCTGAGGAACTAGTGCCCAGCTATTGCATCAACAAGCTAATCGATCCTTGACAAAGGGAAGCTATCCTTCGAACAAACTTTGTTGAGGTTAGTGAAATCAATGCATGTCCTCTATTGCTTGTTTTTCTTTTTCACCAACATGGGATTAGCCACCTAGGTTAGGTAATGAGCCTCCCAAATGAACTTGTTAACCAGGAGTTTCTCCACCTCCTCCCTTAGAGCTATAGATTGCTCGACAGTCAATGGCCTTCTCTTTTGATGAACTGGTTTGTGGTGAGGATTAATATTCAGTTTGTGTGACATAATTTTAGGATTAATCCCTACCATATCTTCATGATTCCAAGTAAAAATGTCTAGATTTTTCTTAAGGAATTCAGAGAGCTAGGTCTTCACGTCGGAAGGTAAGTTCTTTCTCAGCTTGAGACACCTTTTAGGATCTACCTCGCTAATCGGTATGTCCTCAAGCTCCTTCACAAGGCTAGTTTCCTTATCGATGTCCAAGTCGTAAGGGTCTAGGTCATGACTAACCCCCGTCATGCTCGGGGCTTGAGGTTTTCCACTAGAGACTAGGTCAACCCTCTTTTGCCTTTCTCTGATCTTAATAGCATCTTTGTAACAATGTCAAGCTGCGTATTACTCATCTTGCACACACCCGACTCCACTGGGGGTTGACAACCGTATAGTTAGCATCCTAGTGGACATAACCATGTCCAAATCGTTCATCACAGAATGCCTTAGCATCATATTGTATGTTAAAAGGCAATCAACAATTATGAAATCTACTAGGATGGTGGCTTGATGCTCCGAGTTTCCTAAGGTGAGAGGAAGTATGACCTACCTTACTAGAAATATCACATCCCCTATGAAACCAACGAGGGGCTTTGGGGAAGATTTCAAGTTGCCTCCACTTAGTCCCCTCTATTCATAACACTTATTGTACATAACGTTAACTAAGCTACCAGTGTCTAACATGATCTTTTGCACTTTGGCATTGCCGATCTTGGCCTAGATGACAAGTGCATCTTTGTGGGGGGACTGAATCGCCTGTGCATTGTCATCTACGAAGGTGATGCACTAAAAGGTGGTCCTGGCTTTCTTGGCAGGTCTTCCAGATTCATAACCTATGAACAAGACATGGCTTGCACTTCATATATAATGTTTGTATGACCCACACGAAGTGCCTGTGATATATAGCCCACCTTGGATTATGAAGGTGGTTTTCACTACAGGTGTCTGTTTCTACTCAACCAGTTGGGATGGCTGCTACATCGGCTGTTAAGAGCGTTGAGGTTGTTGTCCTACGGGTCGCACCACGTAGTCCCTCAAATGACCTCTTCTGATTAGGTCTTCAATAGCATTATTGAGTGACCTGCATTCAGAGGTGTTATGCCTAATGTCATTATGATAAGCAAAGAACCTACCAGTATCTTTGTACTTATATAGGCTCTTTATGGGCCTAGGCTGTTCAAAATCCTCCCTGTGCTTTTCTATTGCATATATCCTCTCTGGGGTATCAGAGAGGATACTATAATTGTTATGGTGACTTTATGGTTGAGGTCACTCCCTTCTTGCCTTTTTTGCAGGTTGGATACCGGTGTCATCATTCTGGACTACTCTGCCTTTCCCGCGATTGCTTCCTCTTTTGTTCTAGTTGAAGGCGAAGCCACTCATCTCATTTCACTGTCCAAGCCTTTTTGGACCAAAGGTTTCCTTCTGTCTGATCTCCTTAGCAACTCGCTCATAAAAATCTCCCAAATCTCTCATTAGGGATTTGAATATGCTTTTGTATAGCTTCCCGTCTTTGTCCCTGTTGAGATTGTCGCTAAGATGCTGTTATTGGAAGGATTTTCTATGTTATTCACCTCGCAACGGAATCTTGTAATATAATCTTTCAACGATTCATCCTTTTGTTGAAAATTTGTTGTAAGGTGGCAAGATGGTGTGAGCTACCTTCGAAGAGTTTTATATTGGTCGATGAATCTTTTCTGACACTTTTCTTGGCCACTAATGCTACAAGTTGAAAGGTTCTTGAACCATACCCATGGTACATCTCCAAGAGTAACTGGGAAAACACGACATTTGACCAAGGGTTTGATCGTCTGAAGGTCTATCTAGATGTTGAAAGCATCCAAATGGTCGTATAGATCACTTCTACCATCGTATGGTAGCATGGTAGGAACCTTTAATCTGTGGGGGAGAGGCTCTGTCTCAATCTCCTTGGAAAATGGGGTCATTTTCTTATAGCGATCTGATTGGTCCCCGGGCTGAGGAACGTTTCTCTAACCATCGTACCCTTTACAACAACTCTTCCATCATTGAATCCTATGTTTCAGATTGTTGACCCTTGGTATTGTTACAACTCGTATTTGAATCCCTGATGTGATACAGGCTCCCAGGTCATTGATTTCCATCATGCTTGTGAGCTCGACGATCCTACGATTCAGGTCATGAGTTAGTGGAGTGAGCTGAGTCTGCTCATCAAGGCCCCTCTTCGACTGGCCTCTTTTCTCGGACCAGCACTTTTTTTTGTGGCGCTCGATCTATTCTCCTTGCTGTAATAGCTTTGACATGTTTTTGGGCTCTATGGGTGTGCATCTGGGCTAGCGCTGCAAATGTATCAGCAAGTCTCCTAACTGTATTCTCGAGTGCTTCTTAGTGCTGATTTAACACTTGTACACCGTCAGCCTCTAGGGGAATAGAAGAAGTGCTTGCTGGGAATGAGTTTCCATCTTCTAGAGTGTTTCATTATTGCTCTCTATAGCCATCTGGCTGGTTAATGGCGGTGTTAAAGCTCTTGGTTGTTCTTCCTCTTGCCATCTCGGTTGGTTGGCCTGCCAATAGAAAAGTAATTTGGTCCCATTGAGTGTACCAAAATGTTGATAGTTAATTTTGATAATCGGTCAATCAAAGGTTCTGGAACCCAAACTGCTGTAAAGGCATGAAAATGTAAGAAAACAGCAAGAGCAAGAGGAAGGAAGAACAATGTGAACACTAAAGGTTTTTAATGTGGTTTGACTAAAGTTAGTATGACCTCTACGTCCACGGTGGTTATATTTTTCTTTGAGCGGTGATTTCCTTGCAGTATTTTAACAAAGCCATAAAAGAAGAGCTTTTTCACTATTTTGATAAAGTTTCTGCATGTATTTTTCACTATCCTCATGTTATAATGATTTCCCTCCTTATTTATAAATGTAGTGAGAGTTACAAGTATAATTTGATAAATTACAAATATTTCTATTCTACCGTATTGGGAAATAAATGCTTGACGGATAATAAATGCTTGACAATTTATTGTTGGACTGTTGGTGGTTGATGTGTTGATTTTGGGAGTTGACTTGTCAATTGGAAATATGTGCATCTAGATGCTAACTAGTCTCTGAGGATCCGTACTTATATTTGTGATAGCTCGCTCGATGACCTGAGCTTGTCTAATGACTTGAGCTCGTGCTGGGCGATTTCCAAAATGGGCCAGACCGAATCCTTCCCTGCTAAACTACTCCATTGGACCTCTGTCAAGTCATTTTATATGATCTCAAAAATACTCATAATAATATTTAATTTTTTGTATAATATAAATTCAATGTGAAATAATTGTCTACAAAATTAACCATTGGATGATAAAATTCTCTACATATATTACAGTATTACATTGCGAATATACAAGAAAGCAAAATTTTCTACACTGACGAAATTGCATTATTGATGTTGCTTCTTCATGTTTCTTACTTTGATTATATTATATATTTTTGTGAAATTGGATAACCTAGTAAGATGATAGTGCTTGCCCATCATTTTCAATGATATTAAGTAAGGGGTAGCACCCAAATTAGACTAGAAATAAATGCATCCGATAAAGCTTTAACTAGAAATTACTAAAAGAATTATCTCCACCCATAAGGGGAAGCAAAAATGAATCTGACTAATTCAAATTAGTTGGTAAGACATTTTTAAACAAATAATGAGACTCTGCATATAATATATATGGATGATCTGAAACAGAAAATTCCATATATCCATCTGTCAAGAAGTTCGGTGTTGATATTTGAAGTTGTTGCATCACATCATGCTTGTAAAATTGGTTAACCTAGCTATAATGCTTATCAATCATTTTCAATGGAATTAACTAGATGTCACAGAAACATTCGTAGATAATAACATCCCCCCATTACCAAATTAGATTAAAATAGAAATATATCAAAACTTATTCACAGCATTTAATTTCATATATCATTAAAGCTAGAGAAAGTATAGATCATATCTTCAAATTTCATCTATAACTCATTGCGTAATCTCTTATGCTTCAGTTTCAGGTCAAATCTAGGCTCATACAATTTAACGAACACTGAAAATCTTTAATATTTGGTCTCTCATATTCTAACAAAAACAAGCCAGAAATTTTCCTGAACAGAGTAAGTAGGGGAAACCTGAGCAAACAATTCCCACTAAAGCACAACATTTCATAGTCATCTAGAGTCAAGCAGTTGCTTGTTCAAGTCACGCATCATGCTTGTAAAATTGGTAAACTTAGCTAACTTTTTCGTGTAATATAGTGCCTTCCCTTCATTTTCAAATATAGTAATCAAAGTAACATATATAGGCAGAATAAAATAATGCTAGCGGCATTTGATAATTTATTTATCTATTTTTATATAAATCACTTAATATGTACATATGTAATTACGTTCTAATTTGAATCTACAGTAGTAAAAAATGAAAAGATTCAAGATAGTATTGAGTGCTATTCAAAGAATGAACTTGTCTTTAACATTTAAAATTTTTTCAATATTTTTCTTTATTTTTTCCAATAATTTATATTTAATCCCATAAAAATTAAAACTTTTTTTTTTATATAAACCCTCATTAAATTCTATTTTAGTCTTTTACAATTTTCTGTTCTAGCTTTGTTCCTAACGTCACCACATCATTAAAGTTTCTAACATTATGAGTACCCTCTGTAACATCATCTCATGATCAATTTTTTCGTCACTGACTTTTGTGTGTATGGAAACATAGAGATGGTCCTATCAAGATATAAAAACTAAATATCACACTTCGAGTTTGTGCAATTAATTGCAGTCTTTACTAAAGTGATATAATCTGACCAAGAATTAAAAATAAATGAGTATAGAAGGAAATTCATGTGCAATTGATAAAACCGAGAAAATGATACTATCTGAAGCAACTCATGGTACAATTACAATTGGAAAACGAGAGACAAAGCAAGAAATTCTGGCTTTAAATTCTAACTACCCTGAAGTTGACTTCTAGGTTGACCCTTAAATTCAGGCCCTTCAGATTATAAATATCGCAAGAAATGAAGCAAAATTTCTACCTTATTTAGCACATATCATTAATTAGTACGTTGCTAAACTCATCTCGTCAGATCATTTATAATACTAGCTGAAGGATGAGACAGAGAAAAAAAATACTTTGTTATATTTAAACATTAATATTTCTTTAATATATATATAAGATAGAATTTAAATAATTGAAGTTATTAAAAACAAAATTAATTTAAATTAAATTATGATATATATAATTAAATAAAAAATTAAGGAATAAAATAAACATACTCATTTTAATTTTGTAAAGTGGGACATTGTGACATGAATATTGAATAATGAAGTTTGAATTTGGGGAGGGAAATGGAATATATCAAATCATAGCCTAACAACAACTACGTAGACCCGCGTCCACTTTTTCTACCTTTGACTCATCCTATATAATTAATTATTTCATTGATTATGACATAATCTGGCATGACTCCAAGAAATGGGATATTATTTATATAAATTACACTTATTTTCTCTAGTTTTAGTATAATTATATTTATATATATTTTAAAAATATATATTTATTTTTTAACAAGAGAAATAAATATATATTTAATATATATAAAAATATAAAAGATAATATATATTTTTTAAAATAAAATATTATAATTACACTAAATTTAAAAAAAAAAACAAGTAGTATAATTTCCCCTGATATTTAACACCAAGTTGCTGAGATATTTTGAGTCGATGATTCCGAACCCAAGCACAAAAGTAAACAAAGGGGCCTCTAAGTGGGCCCTCAAAAGTCATTAACAAAGCTTATTGGTAATCTTAGCTCTTTACAGGGAAGCAATTTTGATTGCTTTTTCTTTGGCTTCATTTAGACGGATAAGACAAAAGTGGTTTTGTTTGTTTTAATCAAATTCTGCTTAACATGTGACCATCCTTCTTCTATAATCTTTTCATAGTACTCTCTTGAGTAATATTACTTCTATCTACTTTGAGTACCTATTGATTGTCATATATTTGAGGTCCATTGTCAATACTAAATCTCAGATCATATAACAATCTTCTTATGAAATATTTAGCTTACCTGCAATTAAATCATGTCTATTACTTAAATTCTATTTTTATGAAATAAGATTATTTGTTATTTACATATTTAACTTATTTAAGTTTGAATTTTAATAAGATAGAATTATAATCAAATTAGATATATCTTATTATTTAATATTATAATCAAATTAAACTTATTATTCAATAAGAATTTTAGATTATAAGTACTTGCATTATGTAAAATTTATTAAGCAAATGGATTGGACCAACTTAGTCCATATGGTTTTTCGTCTACACAAATCAATCTGTGTAGGATTGCGCTTAAAATAGATTAAAATTTTTTTTGTCTAGTTCAGTCTGTGCTTGGATCGGACTGATTTTTATTTTTTATTTTTTTTTAATTTCTTTAAATTTTCCAAACTAAACATCAAAAAAATATTGAAAGGGGTGTGAAATTCACAATTAAAAATTTAAAAGCTACATAACATTAATATTGTAAAATAAATTATGTAATAAAAAAATAATTGCTCACTAAGAGATATGAAATATGAAAATGAATAAAAATTTAACAAGTTAAATTTATTAATAATAGAGATTTTACTGAACGTATAATTTTTTTTTTAATTTTAATTAATGGATTACAGGTTAAGTTGCACTCTAATAGATTGAAAGTTGAAATTATAGTATAATGGGATAAAATAAATAAATATGTGAATTTGCAGACTAGTCCACATAAGCTAACGCTTAAAATAGATCAATATTCTTTTGACCTACTCGATGAGTTGGTTTGCGGACTTAGGCTTCTTTCGATGATCCTAATTTTATCTTTTTTTTTTATAAAATAAATAATATTATGTCTATCTATTCTAAGTATGTATTAGTTATTATATATTTAAAATCCATTATCAATACTCAATTCTAGATCATATAACAATATTCATATGAAATATTGAGTTTACATGTAATTAAATTGTATCTATTACTTAAAAGATGATTTGTTTGTCATCTCAACATAATCAAAATGATAATATCATAAAAAAATTATTTATTTTTCATGGATTATAAAGTGATATCGTCTCACATGGAATTCATGACATTAAAAATGATGTAAAAAATATATTACTGAGTTAGGGAATAAAGTTTAATTCTTTTTTAAAAATGTCCAAATATTCCTGATTGCCTAAAGGAACAACTTTTCCTTTATCAATTAAATTCAGATTCAAATGGATGAGAGGCAATTCCACGAGAAACCCATTTTTTTCCTTTCTCAAAATTTGTAAATTTATGACAAATAGAAGTGAACGAACATTAAAAAGGATTCTATATTACATGACTTGGAGTTGGATTTATTCATTATAGATACCGAAAGGTTAAGAGTATCACATAAAATAACTCAAATGATTTTTAACGAAAAGGATTGCTCCTTTGCCATTTATTTCATCATGATTCATTATGACAATGTCGAAAATGATTTAGTGTCTGAATATATTATTGTATCATAAAATGATGATTAAAGTTTTAGAAGAATATTCTTTATATATATTATACTATTCAAAATGTGAACTTTTTATCAAGATAAGGAAACATGTACAATTATATTTATATTAATTACTAGTGGGGAATATAAAAATTTAATAGAAAATAGAAAAGCATAATATGAAATTAAGAAGAAACAAAAAATAATTAATGGGGTTGGAGTTCATATGTGAGTCAGCAGAGCAGCTAATTGAAAAAAATGACACACTGAAGTTTTAGAAGCATTTGAAAAAGGAAACAAAGAGGACAACCCAACCACCGACTTAAGAGCAGCCACCGGAGTGCACGCAAATGTACGGTCAGCTCTTTGTCACATTTTCTAGGAAAGTACCTCATCCTGCACACTGTCCCCACTTCCGTTATTTAAAAAGATATATATATATATATATATTTATAAAAAAACAAACATAGATATAATTATATTAAATTTCGACAAAAATAAATATAATTTATCTTATGAATAAAGAGGTTTTTTATATCTCAAGTTTTAAGTATTAAAAGAGGCAATGACTTAAAATTTTAATTGGCAAATTCCTATTACCACAAGAAACGCAAATATAGTAAAATTCCATTGTGAATTAATCAAAATGGAAAAGTTATAATCAAGGGTAGTGACCTGCGTTGCAGAATTGGTAACCGTAAAGCATGAAGCAGAGGATAAAATCCCAGGACAAGGTTAGCCTCTGGCTTGGTTTTCAAGGGATCTTGCTTACTGAAGTCAGAGAAACAGATGATGATCATGATAGGGCACTTGTGTTTATTCCTCATTCCTTAAGAAATTAATTAAAAAATAAAAAATTCATAATAATCAACAAACAAAAAGAAAACAGTATTCATTAATTACTGATTAAAAGCAAAAATTGGTTAACATAGTTTTCATTTTGTTGAGTCTCATCATCAGCCCACCTTTTACTTTGTCCGTTTCACAACTGAAATAGTACTGGTTGCCTAATTCCTTCTTTCACCTTCCCTCCTCCGCGTTTCTATCTCTTCCTATCTCTCTCTGTCTCCGTGGGTCTCTGCCTGTGTTTATTTTTGTCTTTGGTTTTGATAATTTGCTCTCAGTCTCTGCTGGCTGACTTGAGCTAGACCTTGTTAGTTCAGATTTTTCCTTTTCATCAGGTAATCTTTTTTCTTGAATTCTTTGTCCCTCACTTTCTTGGTGCAATTCTCTCTCTTTTTTGACCTATTTAGATGAAAAAATCTTTGTTTTGAGCTTGCTTTCTTTCTGGGTTTCCTTCACTGTTGTTATTTGTGGCGGCGGCGGCTGTGTCTATTTTGAGCAATTTCAACTCTGATGTTATTACTCTGGTCGTGAATTGATGGTTCCCAAAGTTTCTTTGTCTCCCTTTTTTTTTTTTTTTTTTGTAATTTGTTTTCTTGATTTTGCCTTAATGTATAGTGTGGATGTTTATTGGGGAGGTGGTTTGCTAGATATATGAGGCTGAATGTTATCTCAGAAAATTCTTATTGCACTCTCGATTGTCCTGGCCTTTTTTTCTCCCTCTTCTCTTTCCTTTTTTTTTTTTCATTTGGTTCCTGTTTAGTCATCTATTTTTTTTTCTTTTGGCTTTGCATATTTCAAATTTGTTCATGAAAATGGTGATGATGGTCGTCTTGGTGCTCAATTAAGGTCAATTCTTCTGAAACTTTAGTCCTCTATGTTAATTTGGAAAGATCTTACCTTAGAGTTGACTGTTATTACTACATAAACATCCGTGCTTGCTCTAATGTAATTCTAAACCATGCTTTTAGGATCAATAGCTTAATTGTTAATTTTCCCCTTTAGTTTTTTTGTTCACTATTTTCCACTTATCTCTTTCATTTGAACTTTAATGGTCTGTTTGGCAACAGAGAAGTGAGGGGAAAGGGAAAGAAATGGAGGGCTATCTTTTTTCCAAAAAAATTGAGATATCTCCATTTTCTTCCATTTCCCCTTATTTCCCTTTCTCCTAAATAGACCACAAGGCAGCCAATTCCCAACTGCTGTCAAAATAGGTTGAGTACATACTCTAAATCAGAACAAATATGGGGTAAACAAGGTGATACCCTTGGAAATTTCATGCAATTTTAGCTCGTTTTTCTATTAGCATATTTACCTTCATTACTTGAAGGCTAGTCACACAAAATGAAGGAATTCAACACACTTTATGCAGAATTCAAGATGTACTGTTTTACTTGAGGATACTTAATTTTTAACAATTTCTTTACATTTGTAATACGAGATATAGTTGCAATAGTTACATTAATACGGGAATCGCTGTTACCATTGATCTTCAACAAATGTTTATTCTTCCAAGTCTTGAGTTCTAAAGTAGCTGTAGTCTTGTAGAGTCCCTTAAAACTATATCCCCTAACAGATTGAATAAATTTGAGGTGCCTTAAGATTATTGAGATATTTCATGTTTTTGAGGAATTTGGGACATTAGCTTTTTGCTTTAAATTTTTCTGCAAGTTATTGTTTCCTTGCTCCTACCATTGTGGTTAAGCATGGTACAACCACTAATAAGTTTGCCTCTGCATTTCTTGCCAAGCAGATGCGTCACCTTTGAAGGACGACTTTCAGATTTGGCCATGGCTACCAATCTGTCTCTTCCTCCTGGAACTCATAAAGAAAAACAAATTCTTGTTGAGGTTACTTGTTGAAACTCCCATTTCCTTTTTATGACTGAGGTCTTCTGTAAAACATTTCTTAATGACCTCCTGGACTTTAAACTTTTGGCATTTTTCAGATTGGGAATTCTGAGAAGCAATTGTGGGCATTGATCCATTCAAAAGGCCTATTGCATTCGGATACTCAAGACTTGTATCGAAGAATCTGTTCTGGTTATGAGAGAATAGTTTTGAATGACCACACCCAGTCAGAACTTCAAGATGTTGAATATTCTTTGTGGAAATTTCACTATAAGCACATTGATGAATTTCGCAAAAGGATAAAGAAAGGCTCTGGCAATGCTGAGAGCACAAAATCAGGAGCCTCACAAAATGGAGTTATGCAGAGAACAGATGACCATCATTTGAAGGGGTTTAAGTCATTTCTATCGGAAGCAATTGAGTTCTACCAAAATCTGATTGTAAAACTGAGAAAGCACTATGGAGTTCCAGAAGAGGCATTATTCTACAAAAAGGGTTATGTCTCCACTTCTGTTGAACCAGATGCCATGCAGAAATGCCAATATATATGCCACCGCTGCTTGGTTTGTATGGGAGATCTTTCTAGGTACAGACAACAATATGAAAATCCTGACATTCAAAGTCATAATTGGTCAGTAGCTGCTACCCACTACTTGGAAGCAACAAGAATTTGGCCAGATAGTGGAAACCCTCAAAATCAGGTATATTTTTCTGTTAAATCATTTCATAATTCCTCAGGTTTTTTGCAAGATAAAAATTTTCTTAGACCCATAATCTTGTTTATTTTCAGTTGGCTGTATTGGCAACATATATTGGTGATGAATTTCTTGCTCTTTACCACTG
>JANHAO010016790.1:0-14238 GCA_026873985.1 Saraca asoca
GTTCGACCTGGTGTTGCTCTATGCTACAAGTAGAGTAGAGTAATCTGGTTTTATAAATTACTAATTCGATGCGCCTCGACACTCGTATCAATTGTCATCCATACCTTTAACTAATCCGGATATGGTAATAAAGGGATCATATCATGCATTAAGGATTTTACCTTATTGACTTCTATCAAAATTTGGATAGGTATAATGGCTTGCTAGAGTTCGCTTATAACTTAAAGTCCATGGAGAATTAATTTGGAGAAATTAATTATTAGATAAAATTAATTGGATTAATTTTATATGCCTTCAAATGATTTGAAGGGCATTATGGACTTTTATTAATATTTCGTGAGCCTTCTGGGTCGCACGCATAACGGAGAATGAATTATGGCCAAAGGTAGGATATAATTATATCCAGGGACCAAAATATAATTTATGAAAATTACTGAGGCAAAATTGTAATTTATGAAAATTATATGGGACCTACATGCAGTTTAAGGAAACTGCTGGGGCCGAAGTGAAAAATTAGATTTTTCACTTCAGCCACCCAAAACGACGTCGTTTTGGACCAGGCCTATAAAAGGCTAAAATGCTACGTTTGCAGCAAGAGAGAGCCGTGAGGAACATCCGTCTGACAAGCTCGAAACCCCGAAACCCATTTGCCCCCTTTTTCGATCCCGGTTAAATCTTCTAGTTTTGAACTGGAAGTCTACTCCTTCAACTTGGCTAGCACCTTGGGAAGGTTGTAGTGGCTAAATTTGAGTATTTTTCAGTGTGGATCATCGACAGGATCGGGACACTTGGATCGGATTGCTGGCAAGCTTTCTGGCCTTCTTCCGTTGCGTTCAAGCTTTTCTAAAGGTTAGTAGAGCTTCCTTGTAAGCTTATAAATCTTTAATTGTCCAAAACCAACATGATTCGGGTGGATTTGCTTGGTCTGATCAGTTTTGAAATTTTTTGAATTTTCTAACATCAGACAAACCCAGCATTAAGGTCTCAAGCCATCATCATTAATCATCACATTATCAAATTTTACTACATCACATTTCAATATCTCACAGAATAGCAATAAAAATAAATCTCCTTATTACTCCAATCTAGTTTTATCCCCGAATAAGCCTAGCCTTATCCCTCCCGGTTTTGCCTTATCTCTTGCGCCATATCAGAATTTGCAGATCCTAGATCCTGTTCATTTACCTCTTCTCATCACATTATTCACATTTCATCATCATCATATATCAATGTCATCTTGTGCCTCACATGGAATTCTCAAACTTAAAATAATATCAATACTTACAATAGTTGTATCACAACATTCATGTTCAATCATAATCTTAATCATATGTCTCATATTCTTTCACTATCATAACCATACATTTTGTCACATCATTATGACAACCATGAGAATTATTATCATAATATCAACGCATAGACAATTATCAAATTTATTAATATTGGCTCATGAATTATTCAATTAGGATTTCTTAAGTGTTATATTTGAATTAGCTAGAATTCATAAGAGATTAGACCAAAGGAAAAACAATGTTTTAAAAAGAGGGAAGTTTAGGCTGAATGAATGTAAAACTTTAGAGGTACAATTAGAATTACGAGTATGATTGAGCATGGAATTTGAGTAGAATCACAATTAGAATCACGAAAATCAAATAAGAAGGATTCGATTTGACTTGCAAGGATTCAGTACAAAATGCAAGTTTGATTATCCAAAATTGTAGACTTTCCAGAAGCCAAAATATGAACACAATCAGAATCACAATTTGAATTGTAAAATAGGGTAAGCGAAGTTCAATTTGAATCGTAAGAATTTAGTTAAGGTCCATATTCAAATCACAAGACATAAGATAGCTTGGTTTCCATAAGCATGATTGTGGGAATAGTGAAAAGTGGTGATTCAACTCTGAATTTTGGAAATGCAAAAATAAAAAAAGGCAAAACAACTTCTAATCTTATACCAAATCATAAGAGTTTAACATATCATATTTTGAAGACTTAAACATGCATAAAACCTAACTTTTTCAACGAAAAACCAACCATTATATCAACAAAGCCATTCAAACTCAACTTTATCATATAATTATAAATACTCATTTTCTTCAATTTATACCCACAATCAGAGGATCAAGATCAATAAACATTTTATAATTCACAAGAAAGGTAAGAATCACTCACCTTAGCAACTGGGAACAAGAAATCAAATTAAATTCCACAAGGGTGCTTAATACTTTTTAAGAACAAGAAAGAAGAGTATATTAGCTTCTTAAATTTTCAAGGTTTTTCTTCTATCAAACAACCAACTAAAATTAGATTATGATTTCATTGCAAAGAATCAAACTAGAAATAACATATTCAAACTCTAAAAATATCATAAAATCATGTGAGTTCATGAGTTGAACAGTAACATGAATAGTAACTATTGGATTCAAAAATTCTTAACTCAAATTATACTTAGTGAATCAATATGATTTTGGTATCGAATAGAAAAGGAAGAAGAGAAGAATCAACAGTAAAAATATGAGAAACTAACATGAAAAGAAGAAAAACTTACTTGAAGAGAGAGAAAGAGTGGTGTAGAGAAAGAAAGTTTAGTTATTGAAATGTGTGTGTTTTGCATGAAGGTAATCGGAGAAAGGCTGAAGAAAAGGGAAAGGGAACCAACTTGAGAGAGTTAAAATGGGAAAAAGAATAATCAACTTCCCTTTGACTCATTCTTGACTTGGCAATTTTTTCCTATTTTCTTAACTTCGAGTCCAAAATTAACATACTCATTGATTATCTGTAGCCATGAAATTTTAGCACAAATTACTTAAATTAATTACCTTTGTAATGATTATAATCTTACACTCATTGGGTACCTATAGCCTTAGTTTCAATTTTTCTCAAGTTTTTCTAAAAATTAAATCCTGAAAATATGAATTTTATTTTTTAAGCATCCAGGATAGAAATTTTGATCACCTAAGAATTCTTAAAATTCATATAATTTATTTATACTATATCTAGACCTCTCATAGCCTAAAATTTATAGCTTGAAATTTCTTGAAAATTTCAAATTCACCTCTTTTTTTTGAAAAACCATTTTATTATCAAAATTAATTTTAAAAAATTCAAGGGATTACAAATTGGTAATGTGCATTTGTATCATACCCAAGAACTATGACCAACTAAATCTGTTCTATACTTCAACAATTGCAAAATTAATTGGCAATACTTTGTGTGTGTGTGGTTGCAATCAATAGGTTGTGTTTGAATTTCCTATATAAAAAGGTTCTATCAATTTATAACATTGGCTTATAAAAGAAAAATGTATCAATGCAAGATTTAAATACCCAATGATCTCCAATTAGGGTCAGGATATTATCCTTGATATAAATCTTTAGTTTACAATTGCACAATGGTCTTTGGGTTCACTTGTTTCATTGCCACCAACCACCTTGGGAACTAGCAGTACGAGTCATCTCAATCAGCAGATATTCGACTAATAGCCTTCTGTTTTCCTAGCCAAGCTCTCTTGTAGGAAACTTAGTAAGAGAATTGTGATTTTATTGTCTGTATTATCTCTGCAACAAGATGGTTTGGTATGGTTCTTAGTTGCTCCACACATAATGAGGCAATAAAATCAGAGTCCAACTACTTGTGATCTTATGACATGCTAGTTCTTAGTTTCATTTAATTTTGGTGCTTACTAATTGAATATCATTTCAAGGCTAACATGATAGCTTTTTTGCTCTGAAATTTCAAACCGACATAAAACTCATGCCCATTAGTCCGAGTAGGATTTTCAACCAGTTGATGTTCACACCTATCCAATGTTTCCTAATTAACATATGAGATATGTGATGACGAAGATACATATAGTGGTAATGATTCAGTAATTCCCTCATTCTCATAAACTTCACGGTCATCTTATAGCGATTTATAATCATTTTCAACATCTTTGTATAGGTAATCTATCTTGGGTGGGTCTGGATACTATTCATTGTCACCTTGCATTATAGTACCTATTGTACCAGGGTTTGATGGGCGACCAATATTGTGCACAATGTAGTAGTAACTTTGTCAAGAGAATATTTCCACGAGTTAAGAATTCAACTCTACTATCTCAAGAGCATTGTTTCCAAGGTAAGACCCCATATTAATCTCTTCATTTTTTATGTTGTCCATTTCAAACTCAACATATAATGCTAGTGTACCAAGACTAGGAAATTAATCATGATAGTAAAATGTGGTGCTCACATCGTCATCATTAAGCAATCTAAACCCTTAGCAATACATAATATGGTGACACAATGTAGGAAACCTATACGTAATGGACGAGATATGTCTCTTGCCTCCTACTTTCAACTTTGACAAAATTTCTCTCTTAATATCATTTAACGTTTCATTCCTATCTAACCGAAAGGCGTTTGGATCTAAACATTCAAAGGTCAACCCTTCATGACCCTTGTATATTTTTCCATTATTGTACATAACTATAATCGATGGTCTAAACATTTTTGAATTTAGACAATCTTTATAAAGTTAGTATTAGATAACTGGGTAATATGTCACAAATAACTATATTTTTCTAATAAGGCAATACTAAAAATAGAACAAGCGTTACAGGCTAGTTACTAACTATACCTACAAAATTTAACTTTCTCACAAATATTAAAAGCCAACATAATAAAATTTAATGCATAAAATATTAATTAGTCAACTAATTAATTATCTCATTTTTTTCACTGGATATCTATATCAAATGCTTATTTTATTCTACCAATATAATAATTTTAAAACTATAATAACTAAAATTTCAAAATTGTTATCACTACTAATGGGAGAAAAAATAAATAATATCATTACCATTGTATCCAAGATAGAAAATTAATTTCTCATATAAAAAAATTTATGCAGATTAATGCATAATAATTATTCAAATTAACATTTTATTAATGCAAAGCAAAACTTAACTATAAAAAAATACATTCACATAATTTTTAAACAAAAGTAATAAAAAATAAAAATACAGAAACTTACTTTAAAGTTTTGTGAAAGAAGGAAACAAATATTGCTTGAAGAAAAGTTCATAAAAGCTTTAGGAGAAGAGATTAAAGAAGAAGAGGTGAAGAAGAATAGATTAAAAGTATGAAGAAAAAGTAAAGAGTTTATAAAGAGTTGAAAATTTATAAAATCAAAATCAAAAATAAAAAAATTTGAACAAAATTTGAGCATGTATTGAGAAGGAGCATTGCATGCATAATGCTCTTTTAGCATCCAGAAGTTGACCTAGCTTGTGGGTGCAGCCAATGCAAGCAAGTAGTATTAGTGCTGCCAACGCTGCCTTGCAGTTGCATGACCTTAGAAGCAAGTTAGCAATGCCTTGTGGCTGCATGGCTACGTTGGCAGCACCAATGTTGCCTTGCAACTGCAAGGCATCAGTAGTGTTGGTGCTGCTAACATCATCCTCATAAACAGCGTTGGCAACACCTACGTTTACCTAGTGTACTTTATCCTGACAAATAGTTTTCAAATTGCATTATGTAAGGAAATTCTTTCCAAAACCACATTCTGCATGACAAAAAGTTGCAAATCACAAATTAACCTTTTTAACACTTTAAATCACAAGTGAATAAATCGAAATCAACTTATACCACGAATGAATAAAGCGTATTTTTCCCTTAATTGAAATCAAATAATCTTATCCTATGTATTAATCATTTCTTTTTGGATTTATTCTATATAGCGATGTTGCAAAAGCTGTGCAACTGTAGGGTAGCATTGGCAACACCAACAATGCCTTGCAGTTGTAAGGCATTGGTAGCGTTGGTGCCGCTAGCGTTGCCCTCATGGGCAGCATTGGCAGTACAGTACCAACGTTTACCCAATGCACCTTATCTCAATGAATAATTTTCAAACTGCATTACATAAGGAAATTCTTTCTTAAACCACATTTTGCATGGCAAAAAGTCGCAAATCACGAGTTAACCTTTTTAACACTTTAAATCACAAGTTGATAAATTGAAATCAACTCATACCACACATGGATAAAGCATATTTTTCCCTTAATTATAGTTAAAAAGTTTGGAAAAATTAATGAATTAAATAATCTTGTCATATATATTAATCATTTTTCTTTAGGACTTGTTTAATAAAGCGATAAAATAAATAATTATAACATAATTTATTATTAATTATTGATTATATATGATCCATTTTAATAATTACTTTTTAAATAATTAATCATATATAATTCATATTATGTTTGATAATATCATTTGATAATTTATTATATATGATCTATTCTTCTTTAGATGATATATAGAAAAATCACTTTATATCATTAAATTAATGAAAATGATATTAAAGGAATTGAAAGAAAAAAATTTATTATTATTATTAAAATAAGGACAATAATGATAAAAGAGGAGAAAAATGAGGACAATATGGGTTCAAATTTGAATATTTCTCTTTTTATAATACTAATTAGAAAAAAGCTACTCAAAGTAATTTTTTGCTCAATTGGACTTATTACTTGTAATTAATTATTGAAATATTCTAAATATACAATTAATCATTTTTAAAAAGTGATATAATTAATAATTTGAGCAATAATTAATTATTAAATATTCAAATTGTTATACTTATAATTGATTATATATAATTCATTTTATGTTTGTTAATATCTTTTGATAATTGATATTGATTATATATAATCTACTACTGTTTGGATGATATATGGAACAATTAATTTTTAACATTAAATTAATGAAAAGGATAAAAAAGGACAAGAGAAAATAATGAGATTTTGTTCTTATTATTAAAGTAAAGATAATAACAAAAGAAGAGAAAAGTGAAGATGATATAAATAATGCCCCTTTTTCTATAATCTAATTAAAATAAAAATTATTGAAAATAATTTTTTGTTTAATCAAATACATTATTTATAATTAATTATTAAAAAATTAAAATATAAAAAAATATTTTAAAAAATAATATAATTAATTAGTTAATTTATAATTAATTATTAAAGATTTTAACCCAACAATAGATGAATAACTATCTATCTTGAAGTCTAGTTTTAAAGGGAAAAAAACTCTTATTTGAGGTCAATAACTAGTTTGAGAATCTACAGGCATTGGTGTGGCATCAGCTATCCCTTTGCCACCAATCTAAATTGCAGTTGTAGCAATCTATTGGCATTAGGAAATAAAAAGATAATAAGAAACTGAAGTGAATTTCTCAAAATCCATCTAAGAATGGGTTATTTACAGATCCCATGTAATCATAACTTGTATCCATTGGTTTGAGAGAGAGAGAGAGAGAGAACTAAGACGAAGCAATTACTCTGTTTTGCTGGACAAAGTAACTTTTCAATGTGAATTTGATCTCTTCAAGGCTCCAAGCTGGTGTTTGCTTAATTCATATTTGCAGATTTTACCCTATTGCCTTGCCGTCGTCATGCTAGGACTCTCAAATGGATCTCAACGATGGATGTAATTCAGGAAGTGATGCACTGCGTACTAACACTAGATTCTAGAAATGGCTTTGTTTTTTAATTTTGGTGTTGTAAAGGCAGAAGCCACACTTGAACGAAACTAATCTTAGAAAATTATTTAAATTATCTTTTACTGTACAGTTTGAAATTGATAATTTCAAAATAGTTTTGCTCTCACATGTGGGAAAATGCGAATTACAAAAAAAAAAATTCTAAATTTTTTATTGTAACTTTAGTTAATGCGGGTGTATTTTTTATATATGTTACATGTGAAATTTCATACAAAATTGTAACATTTTAAATTTGATAATATATTATTTTATTTATATTGGAAAATATATCTGCAATACATATTAATATTGTAAAATTTTCAAAGAAAAATATAAAGTAATTCTGTTCGAAAAATTGTCAAAAATCAATCTCACTTTACATTCTCATTTGAATGGATCAGTCGAATTTTCACATATTTGTCGCGTCGATATTAATCGAGTTTTGTGTAAATGAAAATTGAGTTCTAAAATTTCAAACCCAATTTATCTGTTGGGATAAAGTTTGACCGAAAACTCAAACCCAACCCAACCGCCTAGAGCCCAACTAGGGAGCAAACCTTTGGGATCCGAAGAGTACGTCGTCATTTACACAAATTCACAAGTTGGTTGGGTAGTGAAAGAACCCTATTTCGCTGCATCGACTCCACAAGGGGCTAGGTCGTTGAGGTTTAAATCTGAACAAAAACATATTTTTTCTATCGATATTCTGCTTCTGCTTTGCCTTCAGAATTTTCTGTTTTCCTTCTCTATTTCGTATCCTTTGCGTAGGAAACCGAAAAGTTTCGTACGTATCGGCCGAAATGATACGATTTTTATTTCCATAGTGACTTTATTGTTGTTTAATTGTTCCTTCAGAGATAGAAGATCTTTCTGGTTGAGGTAAAATGAGTGCGGGAGAGAAAGGATCAGCCACCACGAAAACTCCGGCAGATTTCCTTAAATCCATTCGTGGGCGACCTGTTGTTGTAAAATTGAATTCTGGCGTCGATTATCGAGGTTTGTCCCTCTGTTTTTCACTTTTTCCCCCTCATAAATATTGTTAAAAAAAAAAAATCTAGATGTGCCTATTGGGATTATTATTTTTAGATTTATGAAATTAAACTGTTTGAAACTAGAAACTGGAAACTTGAAACAAAGCTTTCTTGTTTCTGTTTTTGGATAAAACGATGTATAGTTGATTGATAAAAACTTGACAAAAGAAGTACTGATGCAGTTGGGTTCATTTAACGGTAATCTGTCTCTGTTAATAATATTTCTTCTTCTATGGAAAAATTGAAGAGGAGGTGTATTCAAGTAGGTATGTTGAAACCACTCTTTAGATGGCAGTGCATAAAATAACCACCTACTATTCTCTCACTAGTTAAGTATGCAAGAGTATAGCCCGTTGAAAACTTAGGTTTCTGACCATGATTAGATGAATAGTTAAGGACATTCTAATCTAGTGACCGGCAATGGCCTGATTTCCATAGGAAACGGTGGAGATAAGAGTTAGCATAACATAGATTGGCTTGCTTGTCCAAACTTTTATATGAGATTTGTAAAAGGGAGCTGAATAATAAAGTGAGGGAAAAGGGAGCGCAGTTGATAATAACTTTAAGTGAATTTCTTCATTTTCATATCAGGTGGCTTTTTATTGTTAGTTTCATACTGTTTGTTACTTCATCTTTCTCCCATGGTTTTATTCTGATGTGCTTCCATCGATATATGAACTACTGCCTTTTATGTGTTTGGTGACCTTTACAGGTATCCTAGCTTGTCTAGATGGCTACATGAATATTGCAATGGAACAAACAGAAGAATATGTGAATGGACAGTTGAAGAACAAGTATGGCGACGCATTTATTCGAGGAAATAATGGTAATGTTCTGAAAATAATTGACATTTACTATTGTTGTTATGTCAATAATTAAGTTAAAATGTAATTATGTCTCTTGCTTTGATGCAGTGCTATACATTAGTACATCGAAGAGGACTCTAGCAGAAGGGGCTTAAGTATGTGAAAAGTCTCCATAGTCTTTTGTTTGCTACTTATTCCGCTTATGCATAATGCCTCTATGTTGCAGTTTATGCCTCTTGCGTTGAAGATTTTAAGCTGCTACCATTAGGATTTAAACACAATGATGTAATCTTGTTTATTGTTCCTCGTTTGGAAATATTTAGTGTTGTTTTTTGGATAGCAATTGACATTGTGCTGATTGATGAATGAGATTTCTATTCCAAAACTTTAGACGAATGATTTATTGACAATATGCTGAATATCAAATCAAGAATTTGCCCATACCCTGCTTTTAGTTGCTTACACGTCCCTTGTCACGGGCTTTACAGTGTTGCTGAAACAAGTGCATATAGGTTTCTGCATCGTTGCTTATATCAGGCAAGAAATCGTACTTCCTCTTTTCTAACGACATGGTTAAATTTGGGCCTTAAACGTAGCAAGTCCGGCGGTATTCATTTATTTATTCTTGCATCCAATGTGCTCTAGTTCAGCGAAAAAATGTACCTGCAAAAATGCATCCCCAGGACATACAATACAATGAAAAACACCCGTTCCCCAATCTCTCTCTAGGGAAAATTGCGCGGCTGAATTGTTTTTATCTTAGTAGATTTCACTAACATACAGGAATGCAACAAAACTTACAAGAATGAGAGCAAGGGATTACTAACCAAAAAATGGAGGACCTACGAAATATCAATATAACAATGACAGGCTTCTAATAGTTGTCAATGCCCAGAGTTTACCAGTGCAAACCTAACCATCCCACAAACCAAATCAATACAACAACTTGGAACTGCAGAGCACACCTAGCTTCTTTAGCATACAATGCCATATAGGATGTCAACCTCTCAAGATCAATGGCTACTCAATCCAAATGGTGACGTGTTGATGTAAATCCTTTTCATGCATAGTCTAACCATATCAGCATCAGATTCAGGCTTATCTATCACAATGACAAGCCAAGAATATCCAATCTTTCCCTATGTATATACTTCATCTTTGTAACTCATGCGATGGCAACACCTCATCTGAGAGACCATTCTCCAGCTGTCTCGCCTGGAATGCTCTCATCTCTCCTAAACATTGGTTATGATCAGCATAATTGCAGGATTTGGTGGTACATATCACACGCACAGACCAAAGAGAGAAAATTGTGGATATCTGTTAGCATACTCCTTGCACCATTAGATAATGCCCTTTCTAAAGTGCTTCAGCTTAATGTAAAGAGAGGAAACAAAACAGCTGCTAGAAGAAACTTGAACAGCATTCTCATAAGAGCAAATTTTTCTTTTTAAAAGTACTATTCGTCCTTCCGCAGCTTAGGTGACAGAAATTTCATCAAAGCCATAGCAATACAAAACTATATGCCCAGAAACATTTTCGAAATCCAAACCAAGCATCCAACTGATTTCTGTCATTCACTCCAGATCAAGGTACCAGGACAGGACACTTGTACCTTGGAGTGGATAGATTTTTTTTTTAGTTAAAAAACAAATATGATGTTCAAATTAAACAAGAGACTAATGTAGCATCTCTCATCCGTAAGCATAACTTAAAACTTTATGCCGCTAACAAAAATAGAAAATACTCCAAGCTGTCAGGGCTTTTAGTGTCAAGTAACAAACAACAGCATATTACAGAACTATTCAATCCCAATGGAAGGTCGGGGGATAAAAGCAGTCAACAATGCACTTAAAAAAATGTTTGAAATAAAATTTTCTCTGCCCCAAAATTTAACTTGTTCCCCAATAGCATGTCTCTGAGAAACAAGGGGGTGCTACATTGTTTCAGAAAAATGTAAAGGGGAAAATGTACTAACATAGAAAGAAAAATACAGGTTTCAGACTGGTTCCTGTAGTCAGCAAATGGCATCTATTCATCACAAATTTAAATGATGTATTTGAATAGTGCCTAGAACTTCAGAAGAATCACCAGAGTCCAAAGCTATATGATTGATCCATCTATGAGGGTATCTGCACAAGGAACACATGTAGCATAAGAAGACAAATCACAAACATAATATCTATCAAATACGAATATTAAATTTTAAAAGTCATACCTATCACACTACAATGAAGATTTTAAATAGTATATTTGGTTCAAGCTAAGCCAATGACAGTATCATTTTGACAAAAAATGGGGATTACAATAAGCACAAATATGGGAAAACAATGATCCAAAAGTCAAATGCAAACTTATGAAAGTTCTATGCCCAAATTCTTCTATGGACCATGCTTGGTCTCTTCACTAATGACAAGCGTTGCGAGACCTAAACTTCATGTTATATTGAATAACACAACACTCGAGTAAGAATATTCGTCAATTAACATAATTTTCCCTCAAAAGTATTTATTTGCTTACCTCATGATACAACTCCTACCCTTTTCCCAAAACAGATAAAAAAAATATTCAAATAAAGAAAAAGTACACAATCACACAGGCACACACCTAATGACCCATGTAAGGTGCGCCGGGACCCGGGTGAGGCCTACCACTACTGCTCTGCCCCATTTGTGGATTCTGGTATCCTGGTTGCATCCCTGGCTGATTACCGTAGCCCATAGGGGCTTGATTACCGTACCCAGCAGCCGGCCCAGCCTGGTTTACGGGGGCACCACCTACACCTCCGAGCAGATTACCTATCCCCCCCAATCCAGCTCCTTGAGTTGTCAGCAAAGCAGTCAGCGCCTGCCCAAGTGCTGGATTCAACCCCTGAGCAGCTCCTACTCCTGGACTGAAACCCACACCAGGGCCTGATGGTGCCATCAGGTGTGCAGGAGCTGGACCACCAGCAGAAGAATACTTATTCTTCTCCCTTCTTGAGTGGTAGTGTGGCTGATGATGATGAGAATGGTGCTGACGCTGATGCTGATTCTGGTGCTGGTGATAGCCCTTGTTAGCCTTAGGACCATCAATAGCCTTCTGACAATACAATGTATACCCATCAAAGGCCTTGTTAGGTTCTTCCAAGGCCTTCTTAGCACTCTCCACAGACTTGTACACGAAAAGAGCAAACCCCTTCGGCTTCCCTGTCTGCTTATCAAGTCCCAATGGACCATCCTCTATCTCCCCAAACTGCTTAAAGAACTCAAGCAACCTCTGGGGATCAATCTCTGCATTCACATTGCTCACAAATATCTTTCTCTGAGTGTATTCAGACACCGGTGCAGCTACGGGTGGGGGTGCCGGAACAGGTCCAGCTGAGGCCAATTGACATGAAGTAGTTCTATTCCCAATCTTCTTCTGCGGCTGCTTCAGCGCCTTACGAGCCCCACTTCGGTGCTTAAACAATATAAAAGCATAACCCTTTGATTTCCCAGAAACTTTATCAGTAACAGCTTTACAATCCTCAATCTCACCATACTTCCCAAACACACTAGTTAAGTTTTCAGCTGTAGCATCCCAACCAAGCCCATGAACGAAAATTTTCCTATGAACAGGGTCCACATCGGCCAGCTCGCGAACACTCTCAATGAATTCCGGGTACTTCTCCACAGCTTGTTTAACCAGAGACTGAAGCTGCTCCTTGGTAAACGGCTCAACCAGCTTCTCCACAGGCTCATCCTCCAAATCCTCATCTTCATCTTCGTTCTCGTCACCTTCTTCATTTCCGTTTACCCCAACTTGAACCGATTCAGATGGGGCATCGAAGTCCGAAGCTTTTACACTTTCGGATTGTTTCTCTTTAATGTCTCCTTGATTTTGCTCACCTTCTCGTTTTTCCTCTTCAACCTTTTGTTCTTGCTCTTCTTCCTGATGCGTTTCGTCATCTACGGCCATAGTTTCCAGCTGCTGCTGCTGTTCTTCTTGGGTCGTCTCAGGGTTGTGCGCTTGTTGTTCGTCAATTCGTTCTTCTTCGGGGATTTCATGCTGCTCTTGTGGTAGTTGTTCTTGCTCTTGTTGGGGTTCGGATTCAACGGCCTTGTTAGATTCGGCGGCGGGTTCTGATGTAGATCGAAGCTTTCGCTTCTTAGCCATGTCGATGGTGGAACTGGGAAATGAGCTAGGGTTTGCAAACAGAGAGAAATTGGAGTTTTTTTTTTTTTTTTCTCCCTATCTAATCAGGTTCGAAGAATATTATTGTCGGAACTGAGATGCCAGCAATTTTACTAAGCACTGTCAATGCCGGGTATGGCATATGCAGTTGGGCTGAATCTGTCCCGGCCCACCCAAAACTCTCGAGGAGCCTTCAAAAATCTGATTCTGTTCTTTTTTGACAACTAGTTTTTTAAGAATATATATATATATATATATTGATATTTGGTTAAAATGTAAATTTGGTCTCCAATTTTACACTAATTTTATTATTGTTCCTTAAGAATATTTTTGAATAATTTTATCTCTTGATTTTTAGAAAAAACACAACTTACTCATCATCCTAATTGAATTTGTTCTGATATCAAAAATTCCTTATTGATATATAAGTTAAAATTTTAAATAATATAAAATTAATTTGATAGATAATATAAAATTAAATATTTATTTCTCATAGAAAATTAATTTTCTTTTCTCATTTTTAAAGAAGAATTAACAAACGTGTTTTCTTCCTTTAATCTCGTTATCCATCATTTTAGAAAATCAACTTAACAATTATTTAAAAAAGAAGGTCACAAGTGATTAAGGGCCTGTTTGGAAGTGTTTTCAGGTGTTTTTGTTTTATTATTTTTAAAAATAGTTTTCTAAAAACTGTTTTTAAAAACTGTTTTTCTAGAACC
>JANHAO010016791.1:0-14221 GCA_026873985.1 Saraca asoca
ATCCTCAAAGAGGAATTGTCCATGGGAACTCCCTATGCAGCAGGCCATACATGCCCCATAGCACCTCATCTGAGATCCAAACCATTAAAAATATGGGGGGGCTCAACCAATGAGTCCATCAGGTCATTAAACCCTGGGAAGTAGGAAAGAGTATCTCTTTCACCTTAAATAATTTGCCTACCCTCATCAAAAGAGCTTGAGACTAATTAAATGCCCTAAATCTAACGGTCCAACAAAAAACAAGGCTGGTCACTACCATATTTATGGCCAGGGGAAAAATGCATTAAATATGGATAGTACAGGTAAGATGATGGGACACAAGTCTGAATAATAGACTCAGCTAATTTATATCAAATGGGCTAGTAAAAACCCAATGGATAGACTTAACTAGTAAAGGCCTAACTTATCCAAGATTAAGCTCATTGGACTAAGACATCAGGTTGCTAAATACAAGCTAAGGTCACTGGTCAACATGGGTCAAAGTAGCCAGCTCAGGTCATTAAGAACAAGGCTCAACTTGTAGATTAGGGCACATATCCATAACTAATAGTCTAAGGAAATTCGTTCAATTTCCTACTTTAATGGGAGTTTGTTATAGCCATCAACCCTATTTTATTATGTAATTCTAATCAAGTCATGATACTTATCTGTTGTAGATTTGCATTCAAACTGTAACACCCCAACCACTATAAATAAGGGTTAAAATTATTGTATAGAGAATAATCAATCATTAGATACAAAACACTTAACAAAAAGTAATAGAAGTTGTGAATGTAGAGGTCAAACTAATTTTAGCTAAACCATATTAAAAACTTTTGGTGTCTCCCTATTCTTCCTCTCTCTCTCTTTTTACATTCAATCAATAGTTTAAGGTCCTGAACTAAGGTTGACTAGATTTGACTATCAACATATCCCTTCTTATGACACTGTATGGCTGAGAAACTTGACACCAGTTACCCAAAATTCACATTTGAAAACTTTTATATAAAGCTTATGCTCCCATAAAGTCTGTAACATCATTCTCAGGTGTTAATCATATTCTTCCTCACTTTTGGAATATACCATAATATTATCAATAAACATGACTGCAGACTTAACTAAAAATGGTTTAAAGACTTAATTCATCCGTTCATAAAAGCAGTTGGGGCATTCATCAACCCAAATGATATTACGTGAAATTCATAATGCCCATAACGTGTATGAAAAGTAGTCTTGGGCATGTCTTCTTTATGAATCTTCAACTAATTATACCCCGATCTCAGGTCTATCTTTGAAAAATACACAACTATAGTGTTTTATCTTTCTTTTTAATAAAGAGCATGGGTATTCTCCATGGCTAAATACTTAGGTGAATGAAGCCTCTATTAACCAATTCTTATAGCTATGTTTTCAACTCTTTTAACTCCATTGGTGCCATACGATAAGGAGGAATAAAAATAGGTTCACTGCCTAGTATAAGATCAATTGTAAACTCGATTTCCCTATTGTTAACATTGAAATCCAATTAATGGGTTTAAGTTTGATTTCACCCCAAACTGCAAGCTTGAAATATGAGTACATAGAAGGGAAAGAAGTAAGGGAGAAAAATGAAAATAGTAGACATCAGAAGCTTTTATCATGGTTTAGCTAAAGTCAAATCAGCCCCTACATCCACGGTATGTTTATATTAATTTAGAATGTTGGTTTTCTATTTAGCTTAACAAAGTTACAATGCTAGTGCTCTCTCACTATTAAGTATTCTCTCACTATTCTGACAGAATATCTACACACTAGTCTCGTTCCTCCTTTTATTACAATGGTCTCCTCCTTCTATTTATAGAAAAGGGAGGGTTACAATTGTAATTTAACAAATAGCAAAATGATTACTTCCACAGCATTGGGCATTAAGTTATAGATGTTGGATAATAAGTGTTAGGTGAATCATTGTCAGACAATCGGGAAGCTGATGTGTCAATTTTGGGGTGTTGACCTATTAGTTGAGGATTTGTGCCCTCTATTGCTAATTAGACTCCTATACATATGCTCAGCTCGCTGGCTTAGTGACCTGGAGTTGTGCTTCTTGACATGTCGATTGTATTGGTTGGTCTCGCTATGCTCACCCAATTTGGGGGATTGTCATGACGGTGCTCCCTTGTTAGTGAGCCAAGGCCCTCTTTAGCAAGCCCGATTCCTACTGTGACGTCCTCACTGAATGACTTCAGTTCCTTGACTTGGGCCCTGTTCCAATAGGATTCATCTCTCGTTAGGCTTTGGATAGCCTAATTTGTATTATCCGGAAGACACCCACAACTTAAGCCCCCTAACTCTTAGTTTGCTTCACAGACTAGGAGTTAAAATTTGTTGGCAAAGTCCTTGCTTGCGATCCGTAGTATGTTCAAGTCTTTCATCTGCACTCTCTTTAGTTAGAGTCTCCACTTATAGCCTATTATGTTATCATCTTAATCTTTTATTCCCTCTACATCAGGTTATGTCTCCTTTTATGGGTGTCCTCCAATTATTGGTGGTGTTGTCGTGCTATGGACGATTCAATTGGGGGACGTCTAGATTCCTTTCGGGTTCTTTAGTGAGGTCTGACCAATCTATGTAAGGAATTCTTCTTTTTTCCTTCACCAAATAATCAAATGGGTGTCTTAGATGAGCCCTTATGCCTCAAATGGTCCGAATCTAGAAAACAGGTATGGTCTACTAAAGTAGTCCTTCAAGGATCCTAAGAAGTTTTGTTTTATTCCTTCATTCTCTCTCTATTTGACATGCTGAGTAAGGTAGCTTTTTCCTTCTGCTCTCTGATTCTCTTGTATGGCAGACAATCTGGCCGATTCTTTAGTCTTCTTGTTTTGTTGAGTATATCATTTGGTTATAGGGATTTTGTGGGCACCCAAGCGAGGGAATGAACTGTATGCTGAGAAGGAAGGTGAGGAGTAATTTGGCTCACTTGCTGCTTTTAGGATCTAGCCTTCAGAGACTCGTTTCTTTTGTGCATCATGATCGTAGGCTCACTCTAGTTTTTATGCTCTAAATCTTTGTGCAAATTCATCTCATCAAAAGAGGACATGTAATGAAACTTTGGGTGGTATATATTCATTTTCTTAATGGGTCAAACTACCATAAATAACACAAATACAATTTAGATATATGTTTAGGCTATAGCCTATAAACTGTGACTTTAAAAGTTATGTGTCACATGAGGCGGCCAATCAATTGTATTAGCTCGTGAAGGCTAGCATCGAATACAGACTTTAGAATGCTTCTATTGATCATAGGTTTGAGCACCGTAGTACTTACGCATGTTTGTGGCAGCAAGACGGGATGCTTTCATGGGTTGTAGGAATACATCTCAATTCATGCTAGTTTGTTGCTCAAGGCACATCTTGAATGTGGTGTCTATTTTACCCATGCAAGAGTTTAGTGCTCAAGGCACTTCTTGGACATGGTGTCTATTTTACCTGCACAAGAGTTTGGTGCTCGAGGCATTTCTTAGATGTGGTATCTATTTTACTCGTACAAGAGTTTAGTACCCGAGGCACTTCTTAGATACGGCTCACACAAAAGTTTGGTGTGTAGAGCACTTCTTAAACGTGAGGTCATGGAATTTCCCATGCAAGAGTATGGTGCTTGGGGCACTTCTTGGCGTAACTCGTACAAAAGTTTGGTGCTTAAGGCGCTTCTTAGAGGTGGATTACGTAAGAGTTTAGTGCATAAAGCACTTCTTGTATGTAAGGTCTTAGGATTGTCCACACAAGAGTTTAGTGCTCAAGGAACTTCTTAGATGTGGTGTCTATTTTACCCACAAAAGAGTTTGGTGCTCAAGACATTTCTTAGATACGACTTGGCAAGAGTTTGGTACATAGAGCACTTATTGGATGCAAGGTTATGGAATTTCCCACACAAGAGTTTAGTGCTCAAGGCACTTATTGGATGCGACTCGCATAACTTATTGGATGCGACTCGCATAAGAGTTTGATGTATTAGGCACTTCTTCGATGTGAGGTCTTGGAATTGCCTGCACAAGAGTTTGGTGCTCGGGGCACTTCTTAGACACAACTCACATAAGAGTTTGGTGTGTTGAGCACTTCTCGGATATAAGGTTATGGAATTTTCCATGCAAAAGTTTGGTGTTTAGGGTACTTCTTGGATGCAGTTCATATAAGAGTTTAGTGCGTTAAGCACTTCTTGGACGTGAGGTCTTGGAATTGTCTGCGCAAGAATTTGGTGCTCAAGGCACTTCTTGGACATGGCTTGTACAAAAGTTTAGTGTGTCAAGCACTTCTTAGACGTGAGGTCTTGAAATTACCCATGTAAGAGTTTGGTGCTCAAGGCAATTCTTGGATGTAAGGTCTTTGTAGTTAGGTGTCATAGTTCGTTGCTCTATGATCTCTAACTATGGGTCGCTTGGCATGCATCCATTCACTTCGTCTGTGGCTCTTGGACTCCTATTACTAGCTTGTAATGATTATCTCTGCCTTCGGTATGTGTGCAACTATGCTGTTGTCAGTTGACTATTGCCTTCTACTGAACCATCAGATCATGGGTGACTGATGAGTTCCCTGATCCAATGGTGGTATCACGTGCCTTATAAACTGAGGAGATCTTCTCTCTCCCTCTTATTTCGTCATTTAAGATTATGGGATCTCAAGGCTCCTTTCACTTATCTTCTCTGCTAGGCACTACAATTGTTCCCTGCCATTATCTGCTATTGGCAATGTTTCAATTTCTCGATTGTTGCTCAAGTCTTACCCACCAGAGATTGTTTTTGTGAGTTGTCTTAAGTTTTCTATCTCAATCAGTCACAGTAAGTCTTCCTTTATCTAGTAATTTTTGTGTTTCTTTGTTTTATAGTTTGTATTAGACTTGTCTGTCATTGGCTAAAGAATAAGAGCGTTGATCAGTGTTGCTTGTTTGAGTAATTTTGCTTTCTTTGATTTGTTTGATTCATCCATTAGTGAACCGTAGGGTCTTTAATCATTGTTTTGAATCTCTTAGAATTCCATGGTTCAATCGTTAAGTCTCGTTTGTCTACTAGAGTCTAGGTTGTTAATAGGGTAATCTAGGACGTGCATGGCCTACCACATAGGAGATTCTTAGCCTCAATTTTTGGTAAGGTTCGCTTATGATGACCTGACTCTAGTCTTTATTTTCTTTGTGTAGATGGGTGTGGGTCATGGGCATCGCCGTCATCAGATTAGGGGTGAAGGTGAACCTAGTCCCTCGTCTCGGGGTGTAGAGTAGGTGCAATATTTTAATGAAGTGACCTCGAGAAATGGCAAAGGTGCCAGGGACTTTGATGTTCACCCAGCATCGAGGGTCAAGAGCCCATTGTAGGCTAGTGACTTGCTGATTGTCATGTGTTCAGTTTGTACATCTCATCTGTGTGTTACCACAAACTTCCATCCATAATCTGAACATACCAATTCCCTAAGGTGTGCAATGTCATGGTCCCTTCTCTAGACGATTATGCTCCCTATCCACCTTGGGGTTTTTTTGCTGTCAGCCTCCCACACCTCGTTACAGGGCTTAGGTTCCCAATGCAGCCCTTCATATTAACTTTTTGAATAAAGTGAAGCTTAGCCTGTTTTAGCTTACCCCCAATTCTTATACCTAACTTATCTTGCTGGCACTAATCTATTTAGGCATTGGTCTCCCACTGCCATCAGTTGAGGTTTTATGCTACTTATACAATCTTAGGTGTATGAATTTTTCAGATGGGCTTTATTACCTCTTGGCTCAATCAACAGAGTACAAGGGGATCTTGCTACAAGGGGACACCAAAGGAAGGTCGAATGTAGGGCATTACAAAACTTGTTAGTTCTACATCTCATGTTCATTCTTGTGCAATCTTAAAAACTTTGATTTTATCCTTGTTCTAGGTGGGTAGATTGAGGATGTGCAAGTTTAATGATTCATACATATTTACTTTTGATTCTTAACTTTTGCCTTACTTTGCAGATGGGACTAGCAAGAAACTGACACTTCAAGTAGAGGAGATAGGAGTCTTGGATAAGTTCACCGCCACAGAAGATCTCAAGAATGACTTCTGTTTCAATGAAAGCCTTCTTTTTTTCACAAGCTCACTCTAGCCCAAGGCATCAAGCTCACTAGAGAAGTAGGAATTCATCGAGTGATGTAGGTTGGCCCTACCAATTTTGAAGACTACGAAAAGGTGATGGAGCTCATCCTCAGGATGCCACCATCTGATGATAAGGAGGAAACCCCATTGACTCCTTATGTCAACGTGACTCCTACTGCAGGCCAATCTTTGGCTTCAACAATGGTCCCTTCGCAAGGGTCGATTCCAACTTCATAGCCTGAGGCAATCATTGGAGTTTATGTCGCTACCCCTTCTGGTCCTCCCCCAAAGAAGCGAAAGATAGACGAGGGGAAGAAGAAGAAGAAGACCCCTGCTTGTAAATGGTTGATGCCTAAGATAGATGTCATGGAGCAACCCACCAAATCTAGCTCCAAGATAAAGGAATATATCCAGGTCTTTGTGGATAGTATTGACATGATTCTTGGCACTTGCAAAAGGATCCAAGTGTTAGAGGCCGAGGAATTCTTTATTGGGAGATTGGTGGGTTACGCAACTTGTCACAACCTAGTGGTAAGTTGGGTCCTTTCATTCAATTTTTTTTTTTTTTAACATAATATAACCCAGCTACCTATCTTTTCAGAACTCACTAACACTAATGAAGATAAATTAGGCACTCCAAGCTCTGGACCAAGGGGAAGCGAACCTCATGGATGAGTTAGTTGTTTACGCTGCTGAGGTGCATAAATTGAGGGAAAATGTTGAGGAGGCAGAGGTCACCCTGTCTCGCAAAAAAGTAGATTACGAAGCTGTTGCGATGAACCTCATCCTTGTGACTAATGATTTGGCCAAAATGAAGATAAATTTGGAGGAGGCCCTCCAGAGTGCTAATTGGGCAATACAGCAGGCTAAACTTGCAGATCAACATGCTAGTTCAACTGAGCAGCAAGATAGGGAAATTGAATTACGAACTGAAACAATGGAGCAGTGAGCCAAAGCTACAGAGCAACAGGCCAAAGCTATTGTGATGGAACTAGAGGCAGCCAAGAAGGAAGTTGTTCTTGCAAAGGAAGAAATCACTAAAGTTAGGGATAGACTGCCTCGCTAATAGCGGAAGCAGCTAAGGAGGCAAAGTCCAAGACTTGCACCATTTTCTTCTACACTTTGTTGGAACAACATCCAGAATTAGATTTCTCCTTTTTTAGTCCGTAGGCTCTCAAGGCAGTTGAATGCTTCAAGAAGAGGGCTGCTAGGGTCAGTTCTTCCAAGAAGAGTGCAAGCTTTAACGTTGAAGTTGTTCCTATTAAAGGTGCCATCCAAAGGGGAGATGACTCCTAGGTCATTGAGGCCGCTGATGCCCTTGTGATGAATGCTCCTGGTGTTCCTCCTCCTGATCCTTGACCTTAAAAAGGCCCGATTCCTAAAGCACTAGTCCCATAAGCCACGAGCTTTACAACTTTCTGTTCTTTTTTTTATTATTTTTTGAAATTTGTAATGAACTCTTAAACTTTGGTAAAGATTGATTCCATTAAGATAATACATTCTTATTTGCTTCCTTTCAATTTTTATGTTTGAATGCACAAGACTAGGCAGCTCCGTATAGGGATGAGCATTTGGTAAGTTGCTTCAGTCAATATTCCTTATTACATGATACTTCTTGCATAGGATTCCATTCTATAAAAATTCAACGAATTACACAAATGTCTATACTTAATTTCTACAAACATCAGGGTCTTTATTGATAATAATGATAGAGGTGTTTGGCATTCCAAGCTCGGGGAAACTCTGTCCCTTCCATGTCTACTAAATGATAAGCTTCATTACCAAATTCTTTTAATAAGGTATAGACTCTCCCAGTTTGATCCCAAGGCCGCTTCACTGCATTTACATGCTTCTGGGAGGACAAAGTGTAGAACAAGGTCGCCAAGTTTAAAGTCTTGGGATCATATTTTCTGATTATAGTGTCTCACAACTCACTATTGGTAGGTTACAATCTTAAGACAAGCCCTTTCCCTCATTTCTTCTACAAGTTCCAAGTTTGCAGCAAGCAGTTGATTGTTATCCTTAGGATTGAAGGTAATTCTTTGTTGAGTCACCACTTCAAATTCTGCGGGGATCATTGTTTTACATCTATATACCATCAAGAAGGGGTTTTCTCCTGTAAAGCTGCAAAAGGTGGTTCTGTATGCCTAGAGTACCTTTTGCAATTCGTCCACCCATGCTCCCTTCTTGGCTTCTAATTTTGTCTTTAAGATCTTTTTCATGATCTTGTTGACAGCTTTGACCTGCTCGTTGGCCTACGGATGATCTACGGCTAAGAAGATTTTAGTGATCTTAAGGTCATTGCAGAACTTGAGGAACTGCATACTAGTAAATTGGCTCCCATTATCAGCCACAATCTATTGAGGGACTCCAAATCTATAAATGATGTTGTTCCATACAAACTTTTTGCCTTAGCGATAAGATCTCTGTGAGCTCCTTTGCTTCTGCCCACTTGGTGAAATAGTCTATAGCTACTATTACATGTTTGCAATTTTCTTGAGCCATAAGGAGTGGTCCAATCAAGTCCATGTCCCAAATTATGAATGGCCATGGACATACCATTTGTTACAAATAGGCCGGTGGAGCTAACGGCACCTTCGCAAACCTTTGGCACTTGTCATACTTCCTCACGAGGTTAATGGCGTCTTGTTTCATCATAAGCCAATAGAAACCCTATTGAAGAGCCTTTTGGGCTAGAAATAGTCCCCAGTGTGGTTTCCACAATGGCCTACATGGATCTCCTCAAGGATGGTGTCACAATCATCACCATCTATGCATCTTAAAAGCAGGGTCGTTAACCCCCTTTTATACAGCATGTCATCATAGATATAATATCTGGCTACTCTAATCCGTAGCCATCATGCCTTAAGTTTGTCCTCTAGTAGCTTGTCATTTTGTAGATAAACCAGGATCGATTTCATCTAAGAACCTGGTATTTTAATGATCGTCATTTCGACTTTTTTCTACTCGATGCTTGGGAATGAAAAGAGTTCCATCAGGAGTGCCCCCAAAAAGTCAACATCTTTAGTTGTAGCCAAGCGAGCTAAAGCATCAACGTGCATGTTTTGGGCTCACAGTATCTGGATGACTTTGTATTATTGGAAGGAACTTAGTGATTATTAGACTTTTTGGAAATAACTGGTCCTTTTTTACCCTTTTACCTGGTACTTGCCATTCACGTGGCAAACAATAAGCTATAAGTTGTTAAAGATCTTTACCCTTTCAGCTCGTACCTCCTTGGCTAAGCTTAACCACTCAGTAATGTTTTGTACTTAGCCTTATTGTTAGTGGCTTCGAAGTCAAATCTTAAGGCACAGAGGATCTTGTGTCCTTTTAGGCTAATGAGAAATACCCCTACTCCAGCCATTTGATCATTGGATGACCCATCAATGTACAATTCCTACCATGGAGGTTCTAAAGTTTCTACCGCTTCTTACATGGGCCCCGTGAACTCCGCAATAAAGTGGATCAATGCTTACCCTTTTATCGTCGATCTAGGTTTATATCTGATATCGAATTGGGCAAGCTCAATCGCTTATTTGAACAACCGGCTAGAGGCATCTATCTTTTGCAAGAATTGTCTTAGTGAGAATCACATGAGCACCCTTATGCAATAGGCTTGGAAATAGGGTCACAGCTTCCTAGATGCAATAACCAAGTAGAAGACGAGTTTCTCCATAGGCAAATATCTTGTCTCAGTGTCCAGCAACCTTTTACTCACATAATAGATAGGGAACTGAGCTCCTCCCTCTTCCCATATTAGCGTTGTGCTAAAGGTATGTTGTGATACACCCAAGTATACAATCAACTTCTTGCCTTCTTTTGGTTTAGATAGGAGTAAAGCTTACCCAAGATATTATTTAAGCTCTTGAAAGGTGATCTCATATTCTCGCATCCATTCAAATTTCTTTACTTTCTTCAAAATGTCAAAGAAGGGGATGCACTTATCAGTCACCTTTGAAATGAATTTACTGAGTGCTGTACTTGGCTATTCAAATTCTACACATCCTTAGGACTAGAGGGGGACCGCATGTCGAGGAGAGCTTTAATCTTTTCTAGATTTGCTTTGATCCTTCTATCACTCACCATGAAGCTGAGAAATTTTCCCAAAGTGACTCTAAATGTGCACTTAAGTGGTTTCAACATCATTTGGTACCTCCTTAAGATTTGGAACATTTCGTCTAGGTCGCAAATGTGACTAATGAGCTGTTTAGACTTCACCAATATGTCATCTACGTGCACTTGCATTATCTTATCGATTTGTTCTCGGAACATCATATTTACCAATCACTAGTACGTCACCCTCACATTTTTGAGCCTGAAGGATATAACTTTATAACAATACAATCCATGATTGGTAATGAACGAGGTGTGCTCTTTGCCCTTAGCCATTAGGATTTGATTATATCCCAAGTAGGCATCCATGAAGCTGAGGAGTTCATGTCACGTTATTGCGCCTATGAGTTGATGGATCCTTGGTAGAAGGAAGTTGTCTTTCAAGCATACTTTGTTAAGATTAGTAAAGTCGATGCAAGTCCTCCACTTTCCCTTTTTCTTTTTAATGAGGATAGGGTTGGCCACCCAAGTAGGGTAATGTGCCTCTTGAATGAACCTATTAGCCAGAAGCTTGTCCACCTCTTCTTTCAATGTAGCATAACACTCAGCAATCATCGACCTTCTCTTCTAACGAACCAAGTTGTACCAGGGGTTGATATTAAGCTTATGCAATATAACCCCAGAATCAATGTCCACCATGTCTTTGTGATTCCAGGTGAAAACATCTAGGTTCACTTTGAGAAATTCGACTAGCTATGTTTTACATTGGGTGGAAAGCTCTTTCCCAACTTAAGACATCTTTCTATATCCACTTCATTGACCTACATATCTTCAAGTTCTTCAATAGGGCCAGTAACTTGTTCACTGTCCATCTCACGAGGGTCAAGGTCGTCACTGACCCCCTTTATGCTTGTAACTTGAGGTTTTCCCTTGAATACTACATGCACCTTTTTTTCCTTGAACTCCAAGTTTGACTACATCCTCATAGTAGCATCAAGCTACTTGTTGCTTTGCTTGCACACATCTGACTCCATTTGGGGTTAGGAATATAATGGCAAATGTCCTCGTCGATGCAATTATATTGCGATCATTCATGGCAGATCGCCCTAGCACCACATTGTAAGCCAAGAGGCAATCTATAATCAAGAAATCTACCATTACAAACGTCTAACAGTCCATGTCTCCTAGAGTGAGCAGGAGTTTAATCTATGCTACCAGGAGTATTCCATCTCCTATGAAACCATAGAAAGGCTCGGGAGAAGGATTTAGCTGGTTTGTGCTCATGCCTATCTAGTCAAAATATCCTTTGTACATTACATTAACAAAACTGCCAATATCGATCATTATCCTTCTCACTTTGGTGTTGCTAATTTTAGCCCAAATGATTATTCCATCATTGTATGCATAACGAATCCCTTGTGTGTCTCCTTCTATAAATGTGATGTCATTCAAGGCCACTTTAGCCCTCTTGGTGAGTCTTTCACATTCTACATGACTTGTGAGCAGAACACAGCATGCTTCCCACACATAACAATCATATGATCTATTCAAAGGGCCCGTAGTGTGAGGTCCACCATGAATTGTGAATCTGGTTCTCACAGAAGGCACTTCCTCATGCCCTGAGGTTTGCTAGTGTTGGTGTGCCGGTAGTTGAGGATGCAGAGGCCATTGCCCTAAAGGCCTCACCACGTAATCCCTCAAGCATCCTCTCATAATGAGATCTTTGATGGTGTCCTTAAGTGCCCAGTAATCTGACATGTTATGCCTAACTTCACTATGATAGGCATAGAATTTGCTGCAATTCCTTCACTCGAGAGGAACTTTTATGGGTTTGGGCCTGCCAAAGTCTTCATTGTCCCTCTCGGTGACATAGATCTTGTTTGCAGTATCTGACATGATAGTATAACTGTCATAGTGACCTCGAGGTTGAGGCTACTCACTCCTAGCCTTCTTCGTAGCTTGCTCTCCAGAGCTATTCTTTTGGCCTTCCTTGTTACTTCCGCCACTAACTCTCTTCTTGCTCCAATTGGAGGTACTTGCTTCCTTTTTTCGGTTAGGCTTCTTCAAGCCGAAGGTTTCTTCCCATTGAATTTCCTTAACAGCTTACTTGTAGAACTCACCCAAGCTCTTCACTAGGGACTTATATATGTCTTCATATAGTTTCCCATCTTTACAAAGGTTTGTTGAGATGGTTGTGAGGACACCTTCATCCAATGGCTTTTCCATATTGCTAACCTCTCGTTGGAATCAAGTGATGTACTTTTTGAGTGATTCATCTTTTCATTGAAAAATCATTGCTAGGTGGTAAGATGGGGCAAGCTGTCTTCTTAACATCTTGTATTGGCTAAGGAATCTTTTCTGGCATTCCTCCCAACTTCAAATGCTACAAGCCAGGGACTCTTGAACCATGTTCACAACACTTCTCCAAGTGGGGCAGAGAAGACTCGGCATTTCACCAGTAGCTTGGAAGTCTATAAGTCCATCTGGAAATTGAAAATGTCCAAGTGGCTATATGGATCACTATCCCCATTATATTGTGGGATATTTGGCACTTTGAACCTTCTAGAAAGAGGTTCTGTCTCAATTTCTCTAGTGAGAGGAGTCCTCTCTCCATGAAAGTCTTGCCTGCTCTAAGCCATGGATATTTTCTCTAACTATTTCATTCTTTAAAGTAGCTCTTTAATCACTAGGTCCTGTGCCTCAGGCCAGTTACTGGTTAATCATTGACTCTTGTCATTTTGCTTGTTGTGGGAATAGTGATCTAAGGTTTTGCACCTACCGCTATGTTCATGGCCCAACGAATAGCTGTCCATCCTCCGTTGATGGCCACTCTCATCTGAGCTCTTCCCTTGGTGTGAGTTCTCACCCTATTGATCATCTTTCCTATCTTTGTGAACTAGGTGGATTTCTGATCTTGGCCGTGGATTGAACCAGCTTGCTATCATTCGACTCTAATTTGCTTTTCATGTTGAGGCCTTGGCTACTAGTGCCCACCTTTGAGTGCAACAACTTCATCTTGCCTTGGTGCACCCTAAGCCTATGCCTGAGCCAACATTCTGACTATGTCGAACAACTCCTTCATAAAGTTCTCAAGCACTTCTTTGCACTGATCAAGCACTTCTTGGCGCTGGTACCAAATTTAGGCTCCATCAACTTCAGGAGCAACGAGCTAATGCAGAGTGAAATATGTCATGCCAATGATAGCACCTATTGTGGGAGTATTCGTGTCCTATTATTGTTGTATTTGACCTTCAGGTTGGCTAATGGTGATCTATGTGCTTCTGGTGGCTTTTCCTCTTGCCATGGTAACTAAATCAGATTATCAAAGACAAAGAAAATGCAATGGGGGCCCTCCTTCTAGCACCAAAATGTTAACACTAAAATCTAGTCACTACAAGATTTTTAGCTTTAGGCAACACTAAATTTGGCAACATTTAAAAACCGTTGCCTAATACTAGAATAGGCAACAGTTTTTTTAACTATTGCCTTTGTTTCCAATTTTAGGCAATACTCTCTTAAAATTGTTGTTACAGATATAATAGACAACATTTTTTTAAGTGTTGCCAAATTTTAATCCATAAGCAGCATATATATTCTGTTACCAAAAAAATTGTTTTCACAACAGTTTTATAATATTACATTTACTTTTTTTTTACAAACTATTTCACTATTTCCCTCTCATTTTTCCCCTTTCCCCATCAGCTTCTCATTCTTTTTTTTGCTCTCCTACACGTGCCACTAAGCTTTTTACTCCTTCTTTGATTGTGTTGCATATGCCTCTCAATTCTACATCAACTGCTTGTGTTTCAGCCTTTGCATCTTCTTCCACTGCTTTGGCTTCTATTGCTATTACTTGTCCTGGGGTTTCTGTGGTGATTTTGCATCTACTTGGCAAGTTATCTATGTTTATTCAACTAGTGATCTAGCTCATGCCAAAAAATGTCAAGGTTAGTATCTTATTTTATGTGTATGGTTTAATCATTTATGTTGTAAGCCTTATTTGGATGATATTTGATAGAGTGTCAATGGGCTTCCATGGCTTTTAATGAAATTAGGACATATGAGAACACAAATTGATGAAATCAAATGAGGTAGAGATAG
>JANHAO010016792.1:0-14219 GCA_026873985.1 Saraca asoca
GTATTTTGATATTTTGTTAAACTTGAGGGGGGAAAATGACAATAGTTTGTTTTCTAGGGGGTAAAATAGAAATAACTCTTTAAAATGATGTGTCCCTACTCCAGCCATCTAATCTTTTTTAATTTTGAGGAATACTTTTAACGTTCTAATAGAAGAAAATCATCTGTAATTGGTTTTATAGAATAAGAAACTATCATTTTAATATAATATATTTAACACCTTAAAAATTGGTTTAAAGATTTGTTGGTTTCAATTATTTTTTGGCCGCACTTTTTTTTTATGTTTTAAAGATCTTTTTTAAAATTATTTATATTTAACCCTTGAAAATTAATTTTTATAATTTTATAATTTTATTTTTTAATTCCTTTAAAAATTTATTTTTGAGAGAAAGTATGTTGGTTTTTTCTGGGTAAGGTAAACAAAGATTTAAAACCACAGATGGATAAGCTTCCCAATCCCAATATTTATTGTGGTGGATGGAGAAATTTTCCATGAAAAGTCTTTGATCTTGACAATCAATTAATGATGTTAATAGTTAACTAATAATTAATTGTATTAACTGATTTGATCAGATAATAATATTAGTTATTTATATAAAAGTATTTGATAAAATCAGTTATTATTATTAACTATTTAGATATAAAAATGACATATAAAGATATTAGTATATATTATTATTTATTTGAATATTTTTTATTTTAATAATATTTCAGATTTTAAAATATTATGAATTAAAAGGCATCTTATAAGCTGCTTCTTACTTGTTCGTGGGGCTCATTCTTTTGAATAGTAATCTTAACTTCCACCATTTTTCTCTTGTGCTAATTAAAGCAATCACCTCTTGATAGTTTGCTAGCAACGATGGCAACATTTAAATTAGAATTACTCTATCAAGTATGTTTTTTTTTTTTTTTACTTTTAAATTCACATCTATCTCTATTTTTAGAATAAAAAAACTTATTTCAATAATAAGATAAAGTTTCTTTCTTTATTGGATTACATTTACTTTTACTTATACCATCAATTCTACATTATTTCTGAACTTTAATCATACATTTCTAATTGTTTTTTGTGTGGGATTCATAGTTTATGATTACAGTTGTAGTTACATTATGCTAAGATTAATAAAATTATAAATAAGTATAAAAAATATAATTATATAGTTTGTAATTATGATTTCAAAAGGATCTGCAATAATAATATTATACTTAAAATTATGATTGCATACTACAATATAGAATTTTGATGGAACATATGACTTATGAACATGTTCCAGATCTTGAGTCATAGAGACTTGTTTCTCCGCATTTTACATTCAATTACTATTAATTAATCAATATAGTATGCAGCCAAATTCACGATTTATTTGAGAAATGAAAGGAAAAGAAGAAAAAAAAAAGGCAAACTTTTTATCCTCAATTCTACTTCCTTTTCATTCTTATGCTATAAGGTGACTTTTGAACTAACTATCTCTTTATATTTTTTAAAATTTGTCATCCGAAGAATTTCTCGTCATTTCTTTGGATGAGTAAAACATAAAGGAAACCAAAACAGAAATAAAGATAAACTTTTATATTTTTAATACTGCTGTAAATTTTTTTCTCATTCTATTTTTAATATTCTTTACTCCAAACAGGCAACTAGATTTAACTTCATGTCATAGTTAGATATGGTTACAATTTTTAAAATGTAAAATGCTATCATAATATAGTGATATCAGTCACATGTATATGTTTTTACATGCTCATATATAATTATGTTAATATGACTACAATCGTGATCTCCATTTAAAATCATAATTAAGACTGCATTAGTTATTGTGATGTGATAATCCTACGCACCAATCAAAATAAAGATGTTTCCTCGGAAGATAGACCAAAGACGTCTTCCCCTCAAATCATACGTAGCTTCTCGTTTCATGGACGTCAAAGACAATAATATTAATAGAATGTTAAAAAAAAAAAAATGGAAAGACTCAAAATAATATAAGAGGAGTTTCTCTTATTCACTAGCTCGTAGAATTCTTCTTACAACCATCTATATATATACATAGGGCCCAAGCATCAAGAGAAAGTTTTAATTATCCTTCTGTTCAACACATAAATCTAACTTACATAAGAAGAAAACTCATAATAATAAATTATCGCTAATTGATTACAATTAAAAATTAGGTTAAATTCAATCAGTATAACTCATAATAGCTTACAGAGAAATTAAAGTGATTTTATGGACATCCACACTGTTGATGGTAAAATTTGGTTTGATAAATCCAAATCTTAGTCAATAGGGATAGTTCTTCAATGCTCTAAACCACAAGTTAAAAATGTAAACATGAACAAGAAAATAAAAACGAGAAGGAGGAAGAATAATGGACACAAAATTTTTATCATGGTTTAGGTAAAGTCAATTTGGCCCCTATGTCCACAGTGGTTTATATTTGCTGTTAAACAGTGGTTGCTCTGTATAATCCAACAGAGTTGTGGTTACAGTGTTCTCTCACTATACAGATGCTCCCTCACTGTTTTGGTAGGGTTTCTACATGTGATTTTTTATTTTTTTCTTACAATGATCCTCCTTTATTTATAAAAGAGGGAAAGGTTATAAGTGTAATTTAATAGATGGCAAAATGATCATCTTCATCACACCGGGCATTAAATGCTAGGTGTTGGGTAATAAATGTTGGATAAATTACTATCGGATTGTTGGGGACTGATGTGTCAACGCTGGAGGCTGACCTGTTGGTTGAAAATATCTTCCTTCAATAGCCGATTGGACTTCCATACATATGCTCGGCTCGCTAATTTAGTGACCTGAGGTGTGTCGAGCGACATGCCAGTTTTGCTAGTTGGTCTTGCTACATTCGTTTAGTAGGTTTTCTAGAGGACGACTGGGATGATGCGTTCCAGTTAGCGAGATGGAGTCCTCCTTAACGGGTCTAATTCCTGCTATGACCTTGTCTGGCATCTTTAGCTTGCATTTGATAAGCTAATGCCTCCGTTGAGTGACCTCAATTCTTTAGTCTGGATTTTTTCTGGTTGGATTAGCCTCCTGTTAGGCCCTAGGCCAGCCTAATTTGCACTATCTAGAAAATATCCATCACATAAGTTCCCCCAATTCTTAGTTCACTTTGCGGACTGGGAGTTCTAATTTGCCTGCAAAATCCTCGTTTACAATCTACAGCTAGCGTGGTCAAGTCTCTTACCTACAGTCCGTCAAATAGTCAAAAGTTTTTACTCATTGCCTGTTGTATGGACATTTCGGGCTTTAGTCTTTCTTTTCCTCTGCACCAGGCCATACCTCCTACTATGGATGTTCTCCAACTGTTAGTGTGGCAGTCTTGCTTTGTTGTGGATCGTTCGATCAAGGACGCTTAAATGACCTCTGGGTTCTTCAGTGAGGCCAACTAGTTTATTTAAGGCATAGGAAACTCCTCTTCCTTGTCCATGGAATGATCTAATGGGCACATTGACTAAATCCCCCTTATTTTTGAAACTCTTGCCTTCGGCAAAACATTCTGAGGCGTGTATGGTCTGTTGTATAAAATTGTTAGGCATGAATGGTCTGTTGCATGAGGGTCCCTTAGAGAATTTCTCCTTGAGGGTCCTAGGAATTTTCTCATAACCTCTTCATGGTGCTAATAAGTTTAGCTCCTATTTTTTTGTTCTTTTGTCCTTGGGCGAGCCAACCGTTTGGTTTCTCCAAGTGCCTGGGAGTGGTGAGGCTAAGGGAGGAGCTTTCAACTTGGGAGGAGGACAGCGTAAAGAAGCTGGAACTGTTTGGCTCACTCACTAGCCTTGCAATTCATTGTAGTCCAACCCTTCCAATTGTGCTCCTTTGCCTTCTTGCAAGAGGGGGCATGTTGTCTCTAGGCCTCCAAGTAGCTTGATGAACTTGAAAGATGTTTTCCTTGCTCAAGAGGACTTGGAAAACTTATGCAACCACTCTGCTTCTCCCACTCCAAGCACCTTGGGGATGTTCAAATAGAACAAGCCACTAGCCGGAGTAGTTGAGGAAGAGTTGGAGCAATTTGGTTTGCTTGTTAACCTCGCGGTTCATTGGGATTTGACTCTTCCTCTTCCAACTATAGGTAGTCTTGTATTTGTAAATTTTAGCTCCTAAAAGGCTAGTTCCTCCTACGTATTATGGCTATAGGCTTATTCCAGTCTTCGTACTTTAAATTTTCTTGTGCAAGCTCACCTCGTTGAAAGAGGTTTTGTAATGGAATTTTGTGTAACATTTTTGTTTTCCCAGACATGTTGTGTTGATAGCTTAGTAGGTTATAGATGGCAACATGAATAATTCTTGCAAACCATAACTTGATAATCATTAGATAAAATGTTTGATGGGCCAATCAACCTCAGATAATATGGAGAGAATTCATATATATATATATATATATATGTGGGCTTGAGTCAATAAATCATAACATAAAGGATATGTGCCATATTAAATGACTAATTAGTCACATCAGTTTGTTTTGGCTGGTATCAAATTCGAGCACCAGAGTGCCCTTGTCAGCCATGAATCTAAGCATTGGAGTACTTGAGTGCCTTCGCTGGAGTGAGACTGGATGCCTATGTAAGTCGCAAGGATATGCCTTAGTTCATGCAAGAGTTTGGTGCCTAAGCACTTCTTGGACATGAAGTCTTGATAGATCGCTTGGAAGCACTTTGGTCCATGGAAGAGTTTAGTATTGTCCGCGTAAGAGTTTAGTGTGTAAAGCACTTCTTGGATGCAACCTGTGCAAAAGTTTGGTACGTGGCTAACACTTCTTAGACATGGGATTTTGGTATTGTCCGCGGAAAAGTTTGGTGTGTAAAGCACTTTTTGGATGCGAACTGCGCAAGAGTTTGGTGCATGGCTAGCACTTCTTGGACGCCGGACTTTGGTATTATCTGCGTAAGAGTTTGGTGTATAAAGTACTTCTTGGATGCGGCCCATGCAAGAGTTTGGTGCGTGGCTAGCACTTCTTAGGACTGCTAGTTGTACGACTCCACTAAAATTGGAATTCTCCTATTAATTGGGGAGTCAATTATGGATAAACTTGATTTTCCTATTAATTAGGGAGATGGTTGCTAAATTTGTTGGATTAGTTTAGGTTATTGCTAATTTTGTAGGATTAGGTTAAGGCTGTTTTTGTTTGCCTATTTAAAGGTTATTTTGCTAGTAAAGACTTAGATTGGAATTTGATTAATAAAAAGAGAGGTTTTTTCTTCTCCTTTGATTCTTTCAAGAACTAATGAATTCTTCAAGATTGCAAATCTTATGACACTCTAGTTTATCACTCCCATCTCTTTCTTTTATGTGAGTATGACACCATTATTCTTAATACTTTCAATTACAAACTACAAGTTAGTTTGAGGGCGGAGTTCAATTTGACCAACTTTTTTGAATAATATAACAATTTATTCGTGAGTTACATGGTTTCTATCATTGGGGTCACATCACAAATGATTTCATATAAAAATAAGAAAACTTTTTGAAAAATTTTTAATGTAACTTTGAATAATAAAATTGTAATTTTTTTATGTACTTGCTACATGCAAAACCATACATACTTATAACTTTTTACTAAAAAATAAACAAGACTTTGAGGGTAGTTGTCAAACAGATTTTTTATTAGATTAGTTAAGTTATTGATTTGGATGTTTGGTAAATAATGTTTTACTTATTGGATTGGACTTCAATCCGCCAATTAAGAAAAATTAGAAATTCAGTCTTTGAAAACAACAAATTTGCATTTAATGTGAAAAAGGACTTAATTATATCTCCATGGATTTTACAATTTATAATATTATTAAAATAAAAAAATAAAGCAAATTATAAATAATGCTCATATCTTTATTTAACATTATATATAAATAACGGACTGTTGTACAAATGCCACTTTTTTGCCGTATGCGATACAACAAAAATCTGGGCTATTCATTTGCTACCACAAGATCCCAAACCTTTAATTAAAAGTAACCGAAATCCTGATAAGTCAAGTATTTTGTTTTGTTCTTGTGTTGTTTTGTATAGATGTCCCTCTGTATTAACTAATAAATCCTTCCATCAGCTTCTTCTATGTGATACAACAAAAATCTGGGCTATTCATTTGCTACCACAAGATCCAAACCTTGAATTTAAAGTAACCTAAATCCTGATAAGTAAAGTATTTTGTTTTGTTCTTGTGTTGTTTTGTTTACATGTCCCTCTGTATTAATTAATAAATCCTTCCATCATCTTCTTTTATTTAATCTCTTTTCTTTTTTGCTCAGTGTATTTGATTGGTAAGAAAATTAAATAGAAAAAACCAAGCTGACAAAAAAAAATCGGATTTTTGAATTTCAAAATTAGAAAATTACGAAACTGAAAAAAAAATATAATCACAACAAAAAAATATATATTAATTTTAATTATTTTTTAACTAAAACCAATTCAAAAGCATTTTTTTTTTTTATATTTCAAGAAAGTTTTGACTAGATTTTTAGATTAAAAAGAATGTTCATGTAATTTTATTATACCTTGGGGAGTTTAAAATATTTTTCTCACTTATTAATTATTTTAATAATTATTTAAAAATAAATAAATTATTTACTTTTTTTAAAAAATATTTATTAATTATTTTCAAATTAAATAACTGTTTTAATTTACTTTATTTTTTGTAATAATAGAAAATATAAATCACTCAACACACAAAAGTTTCTTGGTTCAAGCCAAGACACTGAAAAAGAAAAAATTTCAAAAAAATATTGGATACCACTACATCATTAAAAGTGCCAGGTATTTTGGTTTACTTTATGATAAAACTTAAATCACAAGTTTTATTAAATTTGATAAAATTTTTATTTAACTAGATTATAAATTTAATAGTAATATATTTAAAACTCTATTTTAATTACTTTAGATTCAGGACGTGCTTAATAACATTAAAACTTTTAGCATTGAATTTTAAGTGTTAAATCCACTAACTACTAAATTATATGGTTTGAATAATTTCTTACTTTAAGTACTAGATTTAGTTAACATTTCGAAAATTCTGCCAAAAAATATTAAAATTCCTTGATTATGATTTTAAAAATTATATGCACATAATCTTTAAAAATAAGAATAATGTTAGATATATTTATTTATTTATTTTCATATTAAAGTAGGATTAATTGTTAGATATAATAAATTAGGCAATTATGGTTAAATGGATTTCAGTGAATTGTTATTTAATTTATTATTCAGTTTCAACAATTCAAACAAATAAGATTCAACTTTAAATGAAAAAATTGAAGAAATTTTTTTATACAATTATAAATTATAGAATTACTATTTTTTCGTACTTATTATATGTAATATGCATACAAATTCCTAATGTTTTGTGAAAATTGCAAGATTTTATATAACAAATTACAATTTTTTTTGTTTGACTTAAAAACTTGTAAATTTTTTTGAGTAAATATTGAGTTTTTACGAAAGTGTAGTATAAAAATTATAAAAGTTGAAAGTTGTAAGTTTCTATATCAAATCTTGCAACTTTTTTGTCAAAGGTTGCAAGTGTGTATGCATTTTACATGTAACAAATATAAAAAAAAATTATAAATCCATCATTCAAACTTGTATAAAAAATTCTTAATTTTTTTTTATAAAGTTGCAACTTTCATGAAAATATTATAAAAAAGTAAACAAAAAGCAAAAAGTTGTAAAGTGCATTTGATATGTACTCTTGCAAATTTTGTGAAAATATTTTATATTTTTTTTTAGAACTTTTTTATTTAAAGTTATAACTTCCATATAAAAATAACAATTTTTTTGAATTTTTTTTTATGGAACTTTAAATGATGGAGTGATAAGCTTTGTATATTTATTACATATAAATTTGTATACATTCACAACTTTTCATTAAAAAAATGGCAGGATATTATAAAAAAATTACTTTTGTAACTTTATATTAGTTTTTCATAAAAACCAGTAAAACAATGCAACATTAATAACCCCAACATAGAGGAAAGTTTCCCAAATTATTTTTCCCTTCCTGGTAACTTTAATTATGTGATAACACATAAGTGACTCATGCCAAAAATCAAAGATCCTATAAGAATTACCAAACAAAATCAGCTAATGATGTATTACCAAACGAAATCTTTATATAACAAGTTGCAAATTTTATTATTTCTACCCTAAACTTTCCTGGAAACTCACAAAATTTTTAAGTGTCCGAGCTTTAAAAAGAGGGGGGGGGGGGGTGGGGGGCGGCTGATTTAACAACAACGGAAGGGATACGACGCCATATATCAGTCCTCTCTAGATTTCAACCGAAGGGATATGACGCCGTAGATCAGTCTCCTCTCCATTTCATAGGTATCATCTTAACTTTCGCTTTGAGAGCACGCTCTGTGTATCTTACTACCAGAGAATCCAGTGGAATAAAGAAGACAAATTCCATTTTAATTGACAGTGAAGAAACAAAGGAAGAAGGAGAAGAAGAAGATGGCAGTGGGGAAGGAAGAGGTAGAGATAATTAAAGCCCAGACGGACAAGAGGGAGTACAGAAGGATCGTTTTAAGGAACTTGCTTGAGGTACTCCTCATTAGCGATCCTAATACCGAGAAGGTCATTTCTCAAATTTTGATTCTGTTCCTCATTTTGTTATCAATTTATCCGTCTGTTTTCGATTTGAACCTTTTTTTTTTTTTTTTTTTTTATGGTTTTGTTGTTTTTACAGTGTGCTGCTTCCATGAACGTTGGTGTTGGCTACTTCTGTGATCCAGATGGCCTTGACGCCCATTTCCATGGTAAGTGTTGGCTTTCTAGATTATTGTCTTGTATATTCCTATTCGCATGTGATTTGATTTCTTACTAGTGGAAGACTTACTAGTTTGCTAATCTGGAGTTAACTTTTGTAATAATTCTGTTATAGAGAACTATTATCAACTTTAGTTATAGATAGCTTATCAGCCAAACTGTTGTCTGAATGATAGATGGAAGAATTATCTTTAAATGGTCAAAAAGTAACTTGAAGTTTAAAATTTGATAGCTTAACATTATGTTACTTAGGTGGGTTCAAAACATAAATCAAGTTAAAAAAGGAAGATATAAGACGCAGATATATTCCTCTTCCCTGAGCTTTAGATTCATTACAACCTACGAACATGACCGAACAAAATTCTCACTTACCGTACAAACCACCTCCTTCGTTGAAGCCTCTTCCCAACTCGCTCACCATGACTCACAGCCAACTCATCCTCGACTCGCTCACCCCTCACATCTCTCTCTACCATTCCCAGTCTCTCTCTTCAAACTCCAACCCTAATCCCAGAACTGTGATTCTCAAATGGTTCTCATCTCTCACCATTCATCAACGCCAAGCTTATCTCACAACCGTCGATTCGAAATTCGTGCAGATTCTGATTCAAATGCTGTGCAAGTTTCGAGCAAATGGTCATGGCTGCTTCATCATCCTGCCTGACCACCCCTCCCCACGTGACCTCCCCGGCCTCTGCTATCAAATTTTAAACTTAAGTTCCTGTTTGAGCATTTAAAGATAATTCTTCCATCCATCACTCAGACAACAGTTTGGCTGATAAGCTATCTATAACTAAAGTTGATAATAGTTCTCTATAACCGAATTATTACAAAAGTTAACTCCAGATTAGCAAACTAGTAAGTCTTCCACTACTGAGAGATCAAATCACATGCGAATAGGAATATACAAGACAATAATCTAGAAAGCCAACACTAACCATGGAAATGGGCGTCAAGGCCATCTGGATCACAGAAGTACCCAACACCAACGTTCACGGAAGCAGCACACTGTAAAAACAACAAAACCAGAAAAAAAAAAAAAAAGATTTCAAATCGAAAACAAACGGATAAATTGATAGCAAAATCAGGAACAGAATCAAAATTTGAGAAATGACCTTATCGGATCGCTTATGAGGAGCACCTCAAGAAAGTTCCTTAGAACGATACTTCTGTACTCCCCCTTGTCCGTACGGACTTTAATTATCTCTACCTCTTCCTTCCCCACTGCCATCTTCTTCTTCTCCCTCTTCCTTTGTTTCTTCACTGTCAATTAAAATGGAATTTGTCTTCTTTATTCCATTGGATTCTCTGGTAGTAAGATACACAGAGCGTGCTCTCAAAGAGAAAGTTAAGATGATACCTATGAAATGGAGAGAAGACTGATCTATGGCGTGGTATCCCTTCCGTTGCAGTTAAATCAGCTCCCCCCCTGGGGTCTTTTTTTTTTTTTTTAAGCTCGGACACTTAAAAATTTTGAGTTTCCAGAAAACTTTAGGAAAGTTTAGGGTATAAATAATAATATTTGCAACTTGTTATATAAAGATTTCGTTTGGTAATACATTATTAGCTGATTTTATTTGGTAAGTATTATAGGATCTTTGATTTTTGACATGAGTCACTTATCTGTTATCACATAATTAAAGTTACCGGGAAGGGAAAAATAATTTGGGAAACTTTCCTCTATGTTGGGGTTATTAATGTTGCATTATTTTACTAGTTTTTATGAAAAACTAATATAAAGTTATAAAAGTAATTTTTTTTAATATCCTACCATTTTTTTAATCAAAAGTTGTGAATGTATGCAAATTTATATGTAATAAACATACAAAAACTTATCACTCCATCATTTAAAGTTGCAAAAAAAAAAAATTCAAAACAATTGTTATTTTTATATGAAAGTTATAATTTTTAATTAAAAAATTCTAAAAAAATATAAAACTTTTTCACAAAATTTTCAAGAGTACTTACCAAATGTACTTTTACAACTTTTTGCAATTTGTTTACTTTTTATAATATTTTCATGAAAGTTGCAACTTTATAAAAAAAATTAAGAATTTTGTATACAAGCTTGAATGATGGAATTATATATATATATATGTATATTTATATTTGTTACATGTAAAATGTGTACACACTTGCAACCTTTTACGAAAAAGCTGCAAGATTTGATATAAAAACTTACAACTTTTATAATTTTTATGTTACACTTTCGTAAAAACTCACAATATTTACTCAAAAATGTTTACAATTTTTTATGAAAGTCAAACAAAAAAATTGCAATTTGTTACATAAAATCTTGTAATTTTCACAAAACATTACAAATTTGTATACATATTACATATAATAAGTACATAAAAATAACAATTCAATCATTTATAATTGCATAAAAAAATTTCTTCAATTTTTTCATTTAAAGTTGAATTTTATTTGTTTGAATTGTTGAGACTAAATAATAAATTAAATAACAATTAACTGAATCCATTTAACCATAATTGCGCAATTTATTATATCTAACAATTAGTCCTACTTTAATATAAAAAAATTAAATAAATATATCCAACATTATTTTTATTTTTAAAGATTCTTTGCATATAATTTTTAAAATCATAATTAAGGAATTTTAATATTTTGTGATAGAATTTTCAAAATGTTAACTAAATTCAATGCTTAAAGTAAGAAATTATTCAAACCATATAAATTTAATAGTTAGTGGATTTAACACTTAGAATTCAATGCTAAAAGTTTTAATGTTATCAAGCACATCCTAAATCTAAAGTAATTAAAATAGAGTTTTAAATATATTACTATTAAATTTATAGTCTTGTTAAATAAAACTTCTATCTTGTGATTTAAGTTTTGTTATAAAGTAAACTAAAATAGCTGGCATTTTTAATAGTGTAGTGGTATCCAATGCTGTTTTGAGATTTTTTTTCCTCTTCAGTTTCTTGGGTTGAATCAGGATACGTTTATTTGTTAAGTGATTTATATATTCTATTATCACAAAAAATAAAGTAAATTAAAATAATTATTTAATTTTAAAATAAATAGTAAATAATTTTTTAATAATTAATTTATTTTTAAATAATTATTAAAATTACTAATAAGTGAGAAAAACATTTTAAACTCGCCAAGGTATAATAAAATTACATGAACATTCTTTTTAATTTAAAAATCTAGTCAAAACTATCTTGAAATATAAAAAAATGCTTTTGAATTGGTTTTAGTAAAAAAATAAAAATTAATATTTTTTTTTGTTGTGATTATATTTTTTTCAGTTTTGTAATTTTCTAATTTTGAAATTCAAAAATCAGATTTTTTTTTTTTGCGAGCTTGGTTTTTTCTATTCAATTTTCTTGCAATTCAAATACACTGAGCAAAAAAGAAAAGAGATTAAATAAAAGAAGATGATGGACGGATTTATTAGTTAATAGAGAGGGACATCTAAACAAAACAACACAAGAACAAAACAAAATACTTGACTTATCAGGTTTTAGGTTACTTTTAATTAAAGGTTTGGTTCGTGTGGTAACAAATGAATGGCTGTATCACATACAGCAAAAAAGTGGCATTTGTACAATAGTCCATTATTTATATGTAATGTTAAATAAAGATATGAGCATTATTTATAATTTGCTTGATTTTTTCAATAATATTATAAATTGTAAAATTCATGGAGATAGAAGTTTTTTTCACCTTAAATTCAAATTTGTTGTTTTGAAAGACTGAATTCACTATAAAAAATTTTTTTTGCCTTTAATAGTGATTTTTTTTATTTATATATTTAGCAGTAATTCTAATTGCCGCTAACACTCTTCGTGGTAGTTTTCGAAATAACTGTAAATCTGTGAGTCGGGAAGTATTAGCAATAATTATTTCTGTACTTAGTGGTGATTTTTGTAATCATTGGAAATGTTATACAAAACAACGATTTTATCTGAATTTAACGGTGGTTAATATAACTGTCGAAACTGTTATATATAATGAGAGTTTTCTTTGAATTTAGCAATGATTTTTCATAAAATTAAAAAATATTTTACTTTTTTATGGTAGTTTCCTCTGTATTTAGCTGTAATTTTATAGAATTTTTTTTTAAAAAATTGTTTTTAACAATAATTTTTGTTGTATTTAGTGACAATTTTTTATTTTTTTTTTAAAATTTTTGTGGTGATTTTTTTTAATTTTTTTTTTAATTTTAAATTTAAATAAAAGAGAAAATTAAAAATGATGACATACAATTACAGTCAAATTATGACTAATTAATATGTGACTATCATCATATAACAAAATCCTATTAAATTTAGATTGAAAATTAACATAGATAATTAAAATGTTAACTGTACAAGTCATAGGCTGGCTCTTTGTAACACTTTAAATTATGGATGAATAAATTAAAATTAACATTATGCCAAATGTAGATAAAATGTATTTTTTCTATAAAAATAAACTCAGGTTAGTTTGGGATTATTTAATTTTTATACTGTTCAATCAAATTCAACTTTTCTATTAGGGTGTTGGATGGATTTTTTTTTTCTCCTGATGTAAGCCTATTAGTATCAAATCCAAACCTAACAGTACATAGTCGAGTTAGAATAGTTTTTGAGTGAGTTAGAAATGTTCTCTCTTATTTTTTATTAAAAAAAAAGATAAAATTATGATAATATTTTTGAAATAAAAATTAATCTTTGAAATTCACTCTTTTCAAAATCGTTAAAAGAATTAATTATATGGTAAAAGTAACATTATCTCATTTGACATTTAGTATTGTTTCAAGAAATTTTGTTTGTTTTCATAGTATTATATCAATGTTTGATTCAAGGAGTGTAGGAAAGTAAATTTTCCTCAAACTTTAGCAAGTGAAGCAAAGAAAACTGGAAGAAGAAGATAGATTTGAAAAGATGAACAGTTCTGGAAATTTTAATCACAAAACTAAGTGAGTAAAATAAGAATTATTAAATAAATAAGTATTAAGTAATTAAAATAAGAATTAAACAATTCACATATAATTATTTGAATTTTAAATTAATTATTCATTAATTAATAAATACTTTTAAGTTATTTACATAATTAATAAATAATTATTAAGTGATTAAAATAATAAATAATTATTAACTGAATAAAATAAACAAATAAGTAATTATTAAGTAATTAAAATAAGAATTAAACAATTCATATGTAATTATTTAAATTTTAAATTTATTATTAATTAATTAATTAATAATTTTTAATTAGTTGAAATAATTAATAAATAATTATTAAGTGATTAAAATAATAAATAATTAATATCTGATTAAAATAAATAAATTAATAAGTAATAAGTAATTAAAATAAGAATTAAAAAATTCATATATCCAAGGAATTTTTGTAAATGCATAGCATTATTGAATTTGTACTCTGATCAAATTGATCAAAGTAAAACTGATCAAATTGAAATGCATAGCATTATT
>JANHAO010016793.1:0-14237 GCA_026873985.1 Saraca asoca
TATCAATAACATTAAAGAATCATAATTGGGCTATTTCCAATCCTAGAATAAAGATTTTACTCAGACATAGTAAAGAGAAAAGCAATATTCATTAATATAAAAGAAAGCATAATGTTTAGAACAAATAAAGAAATAAAGAAGAAGAAAAGATGAATAGAAGAAATTATAATGAAAGAAAGACTAGAATCCTTGAAAGAATATAAAAGAAGATGAAAGAATCCTAAATTAAACTTAGAAAACTCCTAGGAAAGCAAGAAGACTCGAGCTCTAATAATCCTAATTAGAAGAAACTAATGTATCCTAATTGTATCTTCAGGTGGCTTGGAGGACGTCCTTATATAGCAATTTTTGGACCTAGAACACGGCTGTGTTCCAGGACACAAACAGCCTATGTTTCAGGCTAGAAGGCTTCTAGAAGGCTGCTGACTTTGCACTAAACATGGCTATGCTTCAGGACACGGCCAGGCCATGTTCGGGGCTAGCTTCATGGTTTCTTTAAGCTTCTTTGCATAATCAATTCGGTCTTTTCACATCTTCTTCCTCAGCTTCTTCTTGATCCAAGTGTGCTTCATTCTTTAGCTTTTTACCTTCCTTTTGAAGCCTATTTTGCTAACTTGAAAGATAAATTCAGACTACAGTAGTACTAAGAACAAACTAACAAAACTAGGATAAAAGTAAGGCAAAAACCACAATGTAACAACCAATTAAGAGGTGATAATTATCATTTTTATAGGCACTTTACTCACTTATCAGTTCCATATGGAGACAAAAGACAAATTCTAAGCTAAGTATGGAAATCTAACATATCTCTTGTTTTTTTCCAGTTGATACACCTATATTGAAGGCCATGTTGCATTTTCGGGATCCATTTTATTGTTGCTTTACATTCAATTAGTAGGACATGACCCCTACCATTGAAAAGTATGACAAGTTGCTTGACATAAGAAATGTAGAGAAAGATAAAATGTATTTTTGAGATGAAAAAAGAGTTAATAGGAAACTATTGAAGTTAATGGAAGTCAAAGCATGTGAATAGGAAAAACACATGAATGACAAAGGTGACAACTATTGCCTGCCATCTAATTACTTGATGAAATTCATCTACGAACATATTGATAGTGAATAAGCTAAGCCACACTAGCTTTAGCCATCTATAGGCTGGTTTTGTTTCCCGAAGTAAAAGGGTACATTAATGGTCACGTGATTAAGCTATTTGAGAAAATCCAGTATAATGTCAATCTTGTCCTAACAATCTTGGTAGAAACAACTAGGTCCTTTAACCATTGTGGGATGGAAGGAAAATGTAGGTTTTATGGACATGCAGAATTATTAGTAGTATAGATGATTAGCCACCTCCCTAACTTGAGTTGCTTTCAATATCCTAAGATTGAATTCAAGTCACACATTTATTCAAACAAGAATCCTTTACAAGAATTTAGTGTTGTAAAATGGCCATATAAGACACTTATAAGAAGTCAATGGATGAACTACTTTAAAGAGATAGGAGAAGTTTTATGGAGAGCTCCATGGATGCGTCACTCCAATCTTGTATAGATAGGGTGAGAAATCATAGGTCCCACTTATTGGCCTTTAAGGTGTTACAAGTTATGCTTATGTTATGGCCAAAAGACAATCAAGGTCTAAGTAGTTCATCTTGATAACTTATGGATTATCAGACATAGAATTTTCCTATGAAGATAAATATGTAACCTAAAAGGTCACAGAGGTAATTGAGGCATGGAAGTTCATATGACATGTAGAAGTTAGCTCATGCAATAACACAACCACCCCTAGCTACATGTTATGGCAATCTAGTAGAGGAAAAAGCTTTATCACTTCTAAAGTGCAAGGTCCTAAACCACCAATGCACATGTTTAATGAACTGATTGACTATCAAGCTGAAATGGAGGCAAGACATGAGATGATGTATCATCAGTTATGTAAATATTGTAATAACAAAATATGAAACCAAAAGGCTTAAAGAAAAGTATTGAAGTCTTAAAGAGGTTGTTGTAAGAAAGGACCATGAGAATTTATTGCTTTAATCAGACTTGCAAAGCCTAAACTAACAATTGGTTATTTATCATGATATAATTCAATAATTAATCCAGCAAAACACTTTGTTGCAAGATGATAACTATTGGTATCAAAGAAATGAGTGATTTGAAGAAAAATGCAATAATCTTCAACAACAATTGAATTAGCTAATTGAAAATGCTCAAGTGACCACTACAAAGTCTAAAAAAAAAAACCAAAAGAGGCACGTGTAGTTAAAGCAAGCCTTTCACCAAGTGAGACTCAAAGATTCCTAGCTGATGTTTCTAAGGACTTGGAGTACTTAGGCAGATTCTGCTAAAAATTTGAAGGTTGTCTTTGTTTGTAATAGCAATATGCTTTTGTAATGAATGAACTATCCATGTTTCTTTTGAGAACTAAAATGGAATAAATGTCTTTTTGGCTTTTTCTTTGAAAGATTGATTCACATCAATATATCCATGCATTTTTTCTTTTCTCATTTTTTATGACTTTTTTTTGCATTCATTTAAGTTTTACTCATGTTTAACAAAAGTATTGCATCATAACTTGTCTAAAAAAATGAACCTTGCTACCATGACACTCATACAGGACCTATTCTCAAGTAAGGGTCATGGATGAACAAGAGGGGGTTCAGGAGGAAATGAGAAAAGAAATCAATGAACTAAAGAAACAACTCATAAGAACTGTGAATTTTTTGACTAAAAAAGCCAACAATAATAACAAACCATTATCAGACAATCAAAATCAAGATCAGGATATGCCTATGCCCAAAGACCCCAAATTTCATCCTAGTTTTAGTACTTGTGACACAAACTTGCCTCCATCATCAGGCCCAAATCCACCTTAGGGTAATTTGACACTATTCAATCCTCAAACTTTTTTTTATCCACTCCTAGGGTTCCAATATCAATATCTAGTTCCACCTTTCTACTTCATAACAATGGGGGGACCTTATAGCTCACCTAAGAACCATGATTCTAATCATCTAAAATTTATGCAATATTCAAACGATGGCCTCAAGAACAAAGGGAAGTTAGAAGTTCTAAAAGAATGGCCACAAGCAATAGAAGGGACTAATAGTTATAGGCTCATGGATGCATTAAAGTTATGCCTAGTACCTAATGTGGTTAATCCTCTTAAGTTCAAAGTACTTGAGTTTGAAAATTTTAATGGGTCTACTTTGCCTAATGAATCACCTAACTTCATATTATCAAAAAATGGCACACTGCATTAATGATGACAATCTTCTTATTCATCTCTTTTAAGATAGCTTGATTGGTGCTGCTTCTAGATGGTATATAAAGCTTGACGATAATAAGGTATGAAGCTAGAAAGTCCTTGATAATGCTTTTATGAGCCAATATCATTACAATATAGACATGGCTCCCAATAGAACATGTTGATGTTTGAAATTAGTCAACCTAAGTTCAACACCCCAAACTACAAGTTATAAAGGCAAATTTGTAAGGAAAAAAGAGAAAGAGAGAAAAAATAGGGGACACCAAGAGTTTTTTCACGTGATTCAGCTAGATGCAAGGCCTATATCCATGGTTATATTATTTCTCAATATTTTACTGAGTTTCAATATTCTATTTGTATTGTCTTGTTTCTTTTTACAATGATTTCATCCCTCTTTTTATAGTAGCCAGGGTATTACAATGTATTCCGTAATAGAAATAAATCATAAATTAGTTACAATGGTTAATAACAATTTCTATAAGCAATTGAATGATCTTCTCTGAATTGATGGATGGGAAGGCATGCTTCGAGCTGTGAGCTAGACCTTGTCCTTAACAACCTAAGGTTGCTACTTTGACCCCTATTGGCCAACAACCTAAGTTTGTATTTGGCGACCTGATGCTTTGCTCCTGCAACCTTAATCCTGGTTGAGCTAGGTGTTTATCAGTTAGGCTTGTCCATTGAGCTTTTACTAGCCCATTTGTGTAGTTTCAAAAATATCCACAATATTAGCCCCCTAACTCTCAATGCGATCTGTGAACTAGGAGCTATAGGTCATTAGTAAAAGTTGGTGATCATGATCAGCCATGTCGTCATTTAGACTTCTATTTTGTCATTTTGTCTACACCAACCATGCCATTACCATTTAATGTGCACATTTTTCCATAACTGTTAGCATGGTGATGACTAAGCCTTGCTTTTTCACTGGACCATCAGATTGATGGTATTTAATCAGTCTCCAAATCTAACGGTGAGGCTAAGTGAGCTATATAAGGTGAGAGAAACTCTTTTTCCTATTCCCCAGGGTTTAGTAAACAAATAGGCTCATTGGTCGAGCCCCTTATGTTTTTCTCAAGCATAGTGATCCAAGTCATGTATGGTCTGCTGTATAGGAAGTTCCCATGGACAATTCTTCTCTAAGGATCCTTGGTTCTTTTACTTTTTGCAAGGTGACTTGATTGTTTGATTTCCCAGAGTGCACTGGGGGTAATAAAGCTGAAAGACGAGCTTTTATCTTAGGAAGATATCAAGAAGCTTGAGAGTAGCCTGGTTGAAGACCAAATGATGGACGACTTGTCTACTAGATATGTCTATTTTCTAGCTTATCGGGGTTCAACTTCCAAAAACCAGCCTTTCTCTAGGGCCATGATAGTTACAGGCTTATTTTGATCTGTATTTTTAAACTTTCATATGTACGTTCACCTCATTGAGCGAGGTTTTTAATGAATTTTTCATAATTTTCTTGCTTTTCTGAGTTTACGCCAAGTCGAATGTTTAGTAGACTGTAGACAATAGCATATATGTTGACATGAATGGGCTCCTGCAAACCATGACTTAACCAACATTAATTAAAATGAATGCTCAATAGGTTGATTGACCTCAGCTAGCAAACTATAACTTTGTCATTGTTGAGATGAATGCCTAGGTAGGTTATATGAAAGGTGTGCCTCAGCTAGCACTAGTCGAATGCCTAAATAGGTCATATGAAAGCTCCATCTCACCTAGCACACCATGACAATGTATATTTCTTAGGTTGACCATGACAATGTATATTGGTCAGGTTGAATGCCTCTTGTGGATTAGATGGGCAATAGCTCGCTTCTAGATTAGAAGGGTGAGTAGATGTTCAGCATTCCAAGCTCATGAAACTTTAACTCCATTCAAATGTTAATTAATAGGCTCTATTTCCCAAGTCCTCCTTGATGATGTATAGGCCCTCCTAGTTTGGACCTAGTGCCCCACTACTGGCCTTGCGAGCTCTAGGAAGAATAAAGCATAATGCAAGATCACTGATTTTGTAGTACCACACTCGGACCTTCTTGCATGATACTTTACTAAAAATTTATTCAAAGATTAGTAAACATGGATATAAGAATTTAGGGAAAAACTCAAGTGCAATTATTAATTTTTGAATAATATTATAGGATTAGAAGGATGAGCTTATTCTAGCTTTCTTTGCAGCCTGATTATCAGAGCCATCATCCTAACTCTTTTTTCCATTACTCCTCTTTTTACTCTGGTTGGAGCTATTTGCCTCATCTTTCTAATTGGACTTCTTTGGGCCAAAAGTCTCCTTGCACCTGATTTCCTTAGCTGCTCACTTATAGAATTTACCCAAGTCCTTCACTATAGACTTATATATGCTCTCGTATAGTTTCCTATCCTTGCAAAGTCCTATCAAGATTGCTATCAGGATGCTTTCATCTAAAGGATTCTCTATATTGCTAACTTAATGCCTAAATCAGGTGATGTAGTCTTTCAGTGATTCATTTTTTCATTGAAAGATTATCGAGAAGTGGCAGGATGGCACGAGCTGCCTTTTCAGTGCCTTATATTGGTTAATTATTCTCTTCCAGTATTCTTCCCAATTGTGAATATTACAAGTTGGGAGACTTTTGAGCCATGTCCGAGGTATGTCTCCAAGGGTGGTTAGGAAGACGCGGCATTTAACTAGTGAATTGGTCATCTGAAGATCCATTTGGACATTGAACGCGTCCAGGTGGTCATATGGGTCACTATTCCCATTGTAATGTGGGATGTTAGGGATATTAAACCTGCAAGGAAAAAGCTCGATCTCAATCTCCCTAGTGAATGGTGTCTTCTCCTCATAATGGTCTCAATGGTCCTAAGCCAGAGGGCATTTTTCTAACTATTGTACCCTCTAAAGTAACTCTACTACCCTTGGGTCTTGTGGCTCAAATCAATGACTGGTGGATCGATGGCTTCTTTCACCTCCCTAATTGTGGAAGTGGTGATATGAGATTTTAGGCCTTTTGCTATGCTTGTGACCTGATGTGTATTGATCTAAAATACATCCCTTGTTGGTCCTATTTGAGCCTCCCACTCAATGCAAACCCTTACATCGCTATTTTTCTTTATCATCCTCATAAGCTCCACGGTCCTCCGACCTCAACAGTAAATTAGAAAAGTGAACTGAACTAACTCGCTGATGTTCTCTTTTAGTTGGCCTTTCCTCTTGAGCTCTTTCCTGAGGTTGTTGGAGTACCCCTTCAGGTACAATGACCTTAACTTGTCTTCGTGAGCCTTAGGCCTATGCCTGGGGCAGCACCCTAATTGCGTCAGCTAGTACCCTTACCGTGTTCTCCAGTGCTTCCTGACACTAATGCCACCCTGGCACTCTATCAATCTTAAGAAGAGAAACAAGCTGGCAATAGGCCATTGGAGGCATGCCAATGGCAGCGCCTGTGGTGGGGATGGTAGGAGTGCCCGCCACAGGAAGGACCGGGCCTTTAACTAGTAGCATATCCCATTGTTGTTCCATCTAACCCTCAAGTTGGTCAATAGCAACATCTGAACTCTTAGTTGTTCTTCCTCTGGCTATTACAATTGATCAAAAATCAAAGAGAATGCAGTTTTGGGGCCCTCCTTCTAGCCCCAAAATTTTGATATCCAAAATCGGTCAACCTAAGTTCAGCACCCCAAACTACAAGTTGTGAAGGTAAATTTGTAAGGAAGAGAGAGAATGAGAGGAAGAATAGGGGCACCAAGAGCTTTTTAACGTGGTTCAGCCAGATGTAAGGACACATCCACAGTTATCTTATTTCTCAATATTTTTTGATTTTTCAATATTCTATTTATATTGTCTAATCTCCTTTTACAATGATTTCATCTCTTTTTTTATAGTAACTAGGGTGTCACAATGTATTCCATAACAGAAATGAATCATAAATTGGTTACAATAGTTAATAATAGATTTCTATAAGCAATTGAATGGTCTTCTCTGAATTGATGGCTGGGATGGCATGCTTTGAGTTGTGGGCTAGACTTTGTCCTTAATGACTTAAGGTTGCTGCTTTGACCCTTGTTGGCCAGCAACCTGATTTCGCATTTGGCAACCTAATGCCTTGCTTTTACAACCTCAATCCTGGTTGAGATGAGCCTTTATTAGTTGGGCTTGTCCATTAATCTTTTACTAGCCTATTTATGTGGTTTCAAAAAAACCAACAACATAACATAACTCTAAAACATAAAGAAAAATACCACTAAAAACATTTAAGAAATGATCTCAACAATGAAGGGATTTAGTTGCTCAAGTATATCCACCATTTTCTAACAAAAAGATAGTGTCCACATTTATTGGCACATTTCACCTACCTTTCTATGATTGGATGATTAGTAATACGTCATTAAACTTCTTTGACATCATCACTATTGGAGAAAAGATTGAGCTTAGGGGTCAAAGCTAGTAGAATTATTGACAATTTTATTAATGCAATAGGTGTAAAGATGCCTATAGTCAATAAGAAAAAGGAAGGCAAAATGCATGCCATAAACTATTAAAGGCAAGAAAGAAAACTGTAGCAAGCAAAGCCCAACCAACCACCTTCCATTCAACCATTTCAACCATAACTTATGCAATACGCATATACTACTTGCACTTCACAATTTCCATATGTCCAACTTTATGCTACATCACCCTATTTCCCTCAAATACCAACCATAAGAGCTCCCTTACCAGCGCCATGACGCATGAACCTAAACCCATATCAGAATACTAGCCTAAGAAGCAATCGTGATGATAAGGAAATGAGACTTATCCAATATGATACTATTAAAGGAGGGCCATAATAAATTATTAAAAGGAAGGTGTTTGAGGTGAAGATGCCATTAAAATTTATTTTTAAGGCCCTTCTTGATATGGAGTTTCTAAGGTTTCCATATACAAATCTAAAAGTTCAAAGCTAGGATCATGGTAATGAAGTGGGGTGTGAGTTCCATATAGGCAAAGAAGGGCATAACATTGAAGGATGCATAGAATTTAAAAGGATACTTTAAAAGTTAATGGATGAGCAACTTGTTCAGATAGGCTCTAGAGTTGGAAAAGATCAATTAAATGCAATTGAAGGAAGTGATATGGCCAGTGGCACTTAAGTCTCTTACTAGTCTCCTAGCACATTGGTAATTCGCTATAACTGAAACACAACTTCAGCACTTCCTTAAGTACCCACTTCTCACACTTTAAAACTTATTAAAATTGAAGTACCCAGACCTTTCCCTTATTAGAAGACAAGTAAAGCATTATGAAACTATATTGGTCAAGTTCTTCCAGATAGCAACCACACCCTTGTCATGACAACACCTAATTGTGCCTTAGTGTTATTTGTTACCAAAATATCTGGGACAAGCAGTATTACTCATAGTGGCCACTATTATAGTCCTAAAGAGTTGGAAAAATAGAGAATTGAGGAACTAGAAAGACAAGGAAAAGGGAAAGAAAAGGAGATAATAGAGGAATTCTTGTAGAAGAAGATAAAAAAGAGCCCAAGACATACAAGAAAAATATGTCAAAAGAGGAAACTTGTGAATTCTTGAAACTAATTAAGCAAAGTGACTACAAAATGATTAGATAGTTGAATCGTACACCTGACTAAATTTCATTGTCTTTATTGTTTACAAATTCTAAGCCACATAGGTAGGTGTTAATGAAAGTGTTGAATCAAGCTCAGTCTATCATGACATCTCCCTTGAAAAGCTTGAAGGTATTATTGGTAACAACATAGTTGATAACTACCTTACATTCACTAATAATGAGATATCATCTGAAGGAATGGGGCATAGCAAGGCATATCACATCCCTATAAAATGCAAAAATCTCATCAATGCAAGGGTTCTTGTGTGCTTTGCTAAATGTGATGCCGTAATTAACTTTGTCCTAACTTCTAGTCGATGGATCTTACATGAAACCTAGCATTATGGTATCGAGAGCCTTTGATGCTACAAGAAGAAAGGTTATTGGTGGCATCAAACTCCTAATTCATATCTGCCTAAATGTCTTTAATATATTGCTCTAAGTGATAGACATCACGCTGACCTATAGTTGTCTGCTTGGGTGACCATAGGTTGATTCAGTAAGGCTAGTGCCCTCCATCTTACACCAAAAAGTGAAATTCATAATAGAAAATAAATTTGTAGTTGTATCAAGAGAAAAAGATCTATTCATCATGAAACCAACATCTACTCCATATATTAAGGCCATGGAGGAGGCTTTTGAGAGTGCATTCCAAACTTTTGAGATTTCTAATACTTCCTATATCTAAAAAGGAGCCTAAGGCCATATTTACCATGGCACTTATGATGATGGCCAAAGTTATGTTAGAAGATAGGTTTAAACCAGGGGATGGATTAAGGAAATACAGGCAAGGTGAAAAGGAACCTCTAAAGCTTCCAAAAAATGTTGAAAAGTTTGGATTAAGATACAAGTCCACAAAAGCAAATAAGATAAAGGTTGCTAGTGAGAAAAAAGAAAAGAGATGGCATGCTTGGAAAGTCAAGAGCTAAAAAATAAAGGGATTTTGATATATGACATTGGACAAAGCTTTCAAAGTGTAGGTATCACCTTCCTTAACCAGATTCAAGCGATCAATAATGGACCATTGAAAGTGTTAGTTTGGTGTATCCTTACTCCCTAAACTTCACACTTAACAATTGAGATATCTCTGAGTTTCCCATTATTATAGGGTTTCATTTAGAGTATTCTATGCTTCCACCACTTAAGGCTCTGGCCAAGGCCTTAGGATGTTATCTATAAAATGGGCTTACATGTTTCATTCTAGTGTGCACTTACATAAAAATGTATGTTTAGTTTCCATCATTTATTTATTTATTATTTGTTTGTTTCGTTGTTTCTATTCCTTAAATCCTATCTTATATTTGCTTGTCTGATCACTTTTTCCCTCATATATGATTTCTTTAAATTCAAGTTTCAAAGGAATTCATTTGAGAATGATAATGTTTTGACCTCTATAAGTAACTTTGATCATTCTATTGATTTTGGTGAGATTGAAGAAGAATGAGAGATTGAATTGTTCACAGAACTCTTAAGGCTTATTGAGGAAAAGGGGAAAGAGATCCAACCTTATGAAGAATCAATCAAATAATTAATCTACACACAAAAAAAGATAAAAAGGAAGTCAAAATTAGTACTTCAATGAGAAAAGATGCACGAGAAAGCCTGATCAAGCTTCTTTATAAATACAAGGATATATATATGCTTGGTTCTACCAAGATATGCTAGGATTAGACACAAATGTAGCTATCCATAAGTTACCATTAAAGCCAAAATATAAGCCTATGAAGTAAAAATTGATGCACATGAAACCTAATATATCTCTAAAGATCAAAGAAAAGGTTATGAAACAATTTGATGTTAGTTTCCTTATAGTTGCCAAATATCTAGAATAGGTTTCCAATATTGCTCTAGTACCTAAGAAAGATTGTAAAGTTTGATGTGTGTGGATTATCAAGATTTGAATAGAGCAAGCCCTAAGGATGATTTCTCGTTGCCTCATATCTATGTCCTTGTTGATAATACTACTAGGAATTCAATATTTTCCTTTACCAACTCTTTTTGTGGGCATAATGAAGTCAAGATGGATCCCAAGGATATGAAGAAAACCACTTTCATCACTTTGTGGGGCATTTTTTGTTACAAAGTAATGCCATTCGATTGAAAAATGCAAGGACAACCTAGCAAAGAGCAATGGTGACTTTACTTCATGAATTGATGCAAAAAGAAGTAGAAGTTTATGTTGACGATATGATTGTCAAATCAAAAAGTGAAGAAGATCATATTATTGATTTACATAAAATTTTTAAAAGGCTAAGAAAAAGTTAACTTTGACTAAACCCTACAAAATGCACCTTAGGGGTGAGGTCAGGGAAGCTACTGGGATTTGTGGTCAGTCAAAATAGAATAGAAGTCAATTTTGAAAATGTTCATGCTATTTTAGATATGCCAATACCGCACAAAGAGAAAGACATTCGAGGTTTCTTAGGGAGTTTGAATTACATTACTAGGTTTATATCCCAGTTAACAATTACTTGTGATCCATTGTTCAAGCTTTTACGTAAAAATCAAACTGTGGAATGGAATAAGAAATACCAAAAAGCATTCAAAAAGATCAAGTAGTATTAACCAAAACCTCTAGTCTTGATACCACTGTCACTTGGAAAACCCTTTATTATGTACTTAACAATGCTTGAAGAATTCATGGGTTATGTATTGAGGTAGTATGATGAATCAGGAAGAAAAGAACAAGCAATATATTGTTTGAGTCAAAAGTTCACAGGGTATGAGTCAAAATACTCTCTCTTGAAGCATACTTGTTGTGCCCTAGAATGGGCAACTCATTGCTTGATACAATATATATTGTGTTATAATATATGGCTAGTATCAAAAACAAATCCAATCAAGTACATCTTCAAAAAGCTAGCCCTAACAAGAAGAATTACTTGATGGTAAGTGATGTTATCTAAATACAATGTAGTCTGTGTCTCCTAGAAGGCAATAAAGGGTAGTGTGCTTGTCGACTTTTTGGCTAATCAGCTTATTGAAGACTATGGTTCTATACAATGTGAATTTCTAGATAAAGACATACTGACACTATACATTGTGAATTTCTAGATGAAGACATAATGGCACTATTCAATAATAATGAATCATCTAAAGATGAGGAATTTGCATTTGTTTAATGGAGCCTTTAATGCATTAGGGCATGATCTTGGTGCCATTTTAATTTCTCCTGAGAAGAAACATATCCTCTTCATAGCCAAGTTATACTTTGATTGTACAAATAATATGGTTGAATAAGAGGCATGTGCCATGGGTATACAAGTCACATTAGATTTGGAAGTCAAGGTCTTAAAGGTGTATGGGGATTCCACACTGGTCATCCACCAATTAAGAAGAGATTGGGAAACTTGAGATGCCAATTTGATTCCATATCCCAAACATATAACGAAGTTATTAGAATATTTCAAAGAAATCACTTTTTATCATATTCCAAGAGATGATAATCAAATCATTGATGTGCTGGCGATGTTGTCTTCTATGTTCAAAGTAAATAACAATGAACAAACACATGTTATCAAGATCAAAATTCAAGATTCACAAGCTTATTGCTTAAGTGTTAAGGAAGAACATAATGGGAAACCTTGGTATCATGATGTCAAATAGTAAATAAAGTGCAAGGAATACCTAAAAGGGCCTTAGTAAATGATAAGAGAATTATAAGGAGAATGACAGTGGACATCTTTTTGAATGGAGAGATACTATACAAGAGGAATCACGACATTATTTTACTAAGGTGCGTTGATGCGATAGAAGTGAGAAAGATCATTGAAGAAGTATACGAAGGTTTTTGTGCAATACATTCAAATGGGCATGCTTTGGCAAAAACAATTTCGAGAGCATGCTATTTTTTATTGACAATGAAGAGTGATTGCATCAATCATGTGAGGAAATGTTACAAATGTCAAATCTATGCCAACAAAATTCATACTCCTCATACGTTACAGAATGTCTTATCTATGCCATGGCCATTGTTTATATGGGGCTTGATTTCATAGGTCCAATTGAACCAAAGGCTTCAAACAGACATCAATTATCCTTGTAGCCATTGATTATGTCACTAAATAGGTTGAAGCCACCTGATATCCTAGCATGACTCGAAATGTCATTCAAAAATTCATAAAAAAAGGTTCTAATATGTCATTATGGCTTGCCGAAAAGAATTATGACTGATAATGCCACAAATTTCAACAATAAGATTATAATAGAGATGCGTGAACAATTCAAGGTAAAACATCACAATTCTGTGTCATATCATCCCAAAATGAATGGATTCGTAGAAGCAACCAATAAGAACCTTAAAAAGAACATCTAAAAGATGACAATAACATACAAAGATTAGTATGAGATGATTCCATTTGCTTTCTAGGGTTATTAAACCTTTGTTCATAATTCTACCGGAGCCACCCCATTTTCTTTGGTATATAAGGTTGGAATTCCTTTATTAAAATGGAGTCACAATTAGAAAAGGCAAAATGGGTTCAAGCTTGGCATGATCAATTGAACCTCATTGAAAGCAAATGATTGGCAGCATTGTACCATAGACAACTTTATCAAAAAAGGGTTAATAAGTGCTTATGCTAAGAAAGTGTGCTGTTGTGAATGATTGTCACTCAATTACGCAAGTGCACATAGTCAATAAGTAATATAGAGTGAGTAAGTATCATCTCCACAGGGATTGAATTTCTTGCAACTTAAATGTAAAAATCCAATTAAGCAAATAATAATTCCTTTGAGCTAACTAAGATGATTAAAAAAGTAAATGACAATGTTGAACTACCTTGCTAACAATTCAAGAAAAAAGGCACTGAAATTCCAAGAAAAATGGATTAATATATAAATTAACTGGGTGAGATTGATGAATCCTTTTAACATGCAATTTCTACCTAACTGCTATAGTAATGCTGCAACAAATTTCCCAGTAAACCAGAACTTCATGACAGCACATGCGAATTTTCCAATTCCAACATGTTTAGAGCTCTTAAATTAGATTACACATATTCCTATGCTAATCCAAATTTTAGAGCACAATTTTTAGCACCAATTCCTTTGGGTTTTGCAAGGTAAATAAAATATTTTTATATTATCTACAAATCAACAGTATATAATAGTTGAACTTGCATCATTCAAGCTATGTCCAATAATCTCAATCTTTCCAGATTTGAAGTTATTTCTATATTCCATCATTAATGGCCAGTCAATAATGAGAATTGGAAATTAGCACACTTGAAATGAAAAAGGAAAGATTTACTCAGCATTACAAATAACAGTCTAGTATTTCATTATAAGATTAAAGTTCATCATCAATCCTAACTAAAATAAATTCAACTCATGTTCAAATATGCAATTACTCTTAAATACAAAGCATTCA
>JANHAO010016794.1:0-14220 GCA_026873985.1 Saraca asoca
AATGAAAGAAAACTAGAATTCTTGAAAGAACATAAAAGAAGATGAAAGAATCCTAAATTGAACTCAAAAGACTCCTAAGAAAGTAGGAAAACTCGAGCTCTAGTAATCCTAATTAAGAGAAACTAATGAAGCTAATTGTGTCTTTAGGCTACTTAGAGGACGTCCTTTTATAGCAATTTTTGGACCTGGAATACGGTTGTGTTCCAGGACACGAGTAGCTTGTGTTTCAAGCTGGATGGCTTCTAGAAGGCCGCTGGCTGTTGCATCGAACATGGTCGTGCTTCAGGACATGGCCAGGTCATGTTCGGTGCTGGCTTCATGATCTCTTTCTTCTTCTTTGTGCAATTGACTTAAATTCTTTATATCTTCTTCCTAAGCTTCTTCTTGATCCAAATATGCTCCAAAACTTAGCTTTCATTCTCTTTTTAAAGCCTCTTTTGCTAACCTGAAAAGACAAATCCAGACTACAGCAGTAACAAGAACAAACTAACCAAATTAAGACGAAAAGTACAACAAAACCATAAATTAATAACCAATCAAGAGGTGATAATCAACATATTTATAGACATTTTACTCATTTATTAGGTTTAGCGAAATATGTAAAGATGGTAGAACCTGTAGGGATCAAACCATCTTAAAGTCATCATCAATAGGACGCTTGAGGGTTCCATAAGTATGATTCTACTTCATGTAATACTTCACACCCAGCTAGATTCAAAATAATAATGTAATGAATCGTAATCTTGTATACACCTAAGGGAAGGGCCTTGACATGGTGGTGGAAAAAGTTTTAGATTTAATTTCATTAGATCGCTATTCATTCTTACTTCTCTAGGAGTTGATTATCAGCAAGTTCTTGAAAAATTGGAAAAAAAATTAATTTATAAAAGAGTGAGTCTAGGGCTCAGTGAGATATATCTGTACCTAACTTATGAATGTCTCAATAATAGCAATGCAAATGAAAATCATAGCCATTCATTTATTTTTATTTCATACCAATTTAATCTTGTCATATGTCATGGCCCCAAGCTGTCATCATCATTCATCACTTGTCAAATCACTTTATATCTCTTTTAAAGTTTTCTCAAAATAATAATTCAGGTAAGAGGTAGAATAAATGATATCAATCAAAATTTTCCTTATTACTCCATTCCAGCCTTATCCCATATAATCCCAGCCTTATCCTTTACACCATATCAAAACACGCGAATTCAGGATCTGGTTCATTTACCCCATCTTATCACATCATTCATATTTCATTATCATCATATATCATATATCATCCTACCTCTAATGGGAAAATTTTTATAAATAATATCATTACTCACAATAACTATATCACAACATTCACATTCAACCATAATCTTAATCACATGGATCATATTCCATCATAATTATAACCATATGTTATTTGTCTTATTATTATAATATCAATGTATAGACAAGTATTAAATTTATTGATATTGACTTATAAGTTAACCATTTAAGATTTCTTAATGGTTATACTCGAATTGGTTAATGTTCATATCATATTAAATCAAAAGGAAGAAGAAATCTCTCAAAGAAAAGTGAACTTGAGCTGAAAAGTGTAAAATTTTTGAATATGTGATCATAATCGCAAGCATGATCAAGGATGAAATCCAGGTAGAATCGTGGGAATCAAATAAGAAGGATTCAATTTAACTCAAAGAAATCTAGTTCAAAACACAAATCTGCTCACCAAAAATTAAAAACTTTCGGGAAGTCCAAGTTATGCACATGATCAAAATTGCAATTGTGTTAGCCTAGCTAGCTTATTTTCTTCAGTTTTGATGTTAAAAAATAATCTTGCTTAATAACTTAATTTAACTATGTGTTTAAGTGTTTGTTAGTTTTGCAGGTTCAAAGTTAATTAAGTAATACTCAAGAGATCCACATTAACTCAGTATTCTTTCTTTGATTTTATAGGATCTTTTGTAAATGAATTCTAAATCAACTTGATCCAATTATGCTTTATAAAACAACTTAATTTGAGATAGCAATAATCAGTTTAAATGAGTTTTTGATCAAAAGAATTCAAACAAAGTTTTTACATGCTTTTTTACAAGTTAAATTTTTATAAAAACTATTTTTCACTACTCAAATCAATTCCTTAAAGAAATATTGTGAAATGAACTTGAATCGATTCACACATCAATTCATATAAGAATGTTTTGAAAATTTGTTTTACTGAAGGTTTGGTAATTTTCTGAATCAATTACCTAATCGATTCAATACTCTTTACATCTTCACTATGCATCAATTTGGTGACAAAGTTCTTGATGAATTTCAAAGATGAATCGATTAAAAAATCAATTCATTAGCTAGTACCTACTCTAAATTGATTCATGAATCAATTCACAAACTGAAAATTAGTTATTTTTCAAATGTCAATTACCTTAACTATAAATAGACCAAGCTTCATTTGTTTCATAACACATTGCAACAAAAACAAAGAAAATCTCAGAGCTTAAACTTGATCTTGCTATCTCATCGGCTTTCATCAATTCAATCAATCTTGGATTAAATTGTTGAAGGATTCACCTTAGATAAATGATATTTACATCTTAATTGAAGTATTATATCTCTAACTCAAACTCTTTATTTCTATTTTAGATTTCTAGGTGTTAGGAATCTTAGATACAAAGGAAAAAGTTGATTTTTTCTTTACATCCTTCTAGAATTGTGAGGTTGATTATAATTGGTAGGAGGTGCATTAAATTCTTGTAATGTCTTATAGGTTATGATGTTGATCATAGTCTGTAGAAGATTAAAAATTTTTGTATCATAGGTCTACAAGAGTTTAATATAAATCTTGTGTTGTAAAACTGGTGTGTAGGAGTCTGGTTTAATTCCTGTTGTTAATAATAGAATAGATCATCCAACTGACGATTGATCCAGTGGATATAAACTTGAATTATGGTTTTAATTCAAGTTGAACTACTTAAAAAGTTCTGTGTCTTGATTCTTTTGTTACTGCTTTTACATATCTACACATTTTCTATTTTTGTAGTAATTCTATAATCTGGTTTTCTACTATTTCAATTAATAGATAATTTAATTGTTAATTATATAATCTAATATAATTCTTGTAAACAAGAAAGTCTTCTATTGTGCATTCACTTGCAAATTAAAATTAACAATCATATTACAATTGACATAATTGTTAAACTCATTTAGAATCAATACAAACTAAAGAGTATAAAATTCCTCTAAGGGAATAAGGGCAAGATCATAACTCTTATTTTTTTTTTGGACCAACAAATTAGAATAAAAAAACAAGGTTAGACAGTTTGATTTGACTCGTAAGAATTTAGTTCAATTCCCAATTTAAATTACAAGACACAATACAGCTTAATTCCTATGAGTATGATCATGAGGAAAATATAAAAGTGGCTACTTGATTTGTGAATTCTAAAAATGCAGAAAGAGAACAAAAAAATAGGGGAAACAACTTCTAATCTTACACCAAATTATAGGAGTTTAACACAACATATTTTAAGGATTTAAACACACATAAAACCCAACTTTTTCAATAGAAAGCCAACCGTTATATCAACAAGGCTATTTAAACTCAAACTGTATCATACAATCATAAATACCCATTTTCATCAACTTACTCCCACAATCAAAGGACTACAATCATCAAACATAATATAATTCACAAGAAAGATATAAATCACTCACCTCAGCAACTAGAAACAAAAAATCAAATAAATCTCACAAACATCTTCCTTACTCTTCAAGAACAAGAAAGAAGAGCATGTTAGTTTCTTTGATTTTTCAAAGTTTTTCTTCCACTAAACAACCAACTACTATTAGATTATGGTTTCATTGCAAAGAACCAAGCTAAAAATAACATATTCAAGCTCTAAATCATCAGAAAATCACATGGATTCGTAGGTTGAACAGTATATGAATAGTAACTATTGGCTTCAAAAATTCCTAATACATATTTTATCCCATGAATCAATATGATTTTGATACTAAATTAAAAAGGAAGAAGAGAGAAATCAGTAGTAAATATTTGAAAAATTATCATGAAGGAGTAAGTCACCTAGTTGAAAAGAGAAAAAGAGATGTAGTGAGAGAAAAAGTGTAACTTGGTGAAGAAGAGTTACATGGGTTACCATCGGGTAAAGGCTGAACAAGAAATAGATAGCTGACCCTTAAAGGGCAAAATGGGAAGGACAAAGTCAAGTTCCATCTTTGACTTTTCTTCCTAAGTTTTCATTTTTTATTTTCTCAATTTTGAACTTAAAATTTACATACTCATCGATCATCAGCGACTATAAAATTCCAACACAAATTAATTGAATTAATTAGCTTCATAACAATTATAATTTTACACTCATTGGGTACCCATAACTCTTGTTCCAATCTTTTCAAAATTTTCTGAAAAATTAAATCCTAAAAACACAAATTTTATTTTTTAAGCATTCATGATGAAAATTTTGGTTGCTTAAAGATTCCTAAAATTCATATAATTTATTTTTACCACATTTGGATTCCTTGTAGTCCAAAATTTATAGTTTTAAAATTCTTAAAAATTTCAAATTCACCTTTTTAGATTTTTCTGAAAAATTATTTTATTATCAAAATTAATTTTAGAAAATTCAAGATATTACAACTATATAAGGGTATAATTATATTCGTAGTAATTGTGGGAAATAATATATTTATTTTGATTTAATAAAATTATTATATTAATATTTCAAATTACCTAAATTTATCATTTTATTTTTTTTATCTTTTCAAAAATATTTTCTTAATATATTAATATTTAGTTGAATTGTTTATAAATTATTTTGTTTAAAAATTTAAATTAACTATTTTATATTAAAATATTTAATTATTTAATTAATAGAAGTTCATGCATTGTAATAAATAATATATTATCTTAAAAAATATACATTTTAAAAATATTTTTTTTATAAAACTTGAGAAATATTTTGTATTGAAATTGTGATAAATATTCAAAAATGATAAAAATTTTAAAAAGGAAACTATGAAATATCAAATGTAGTATTTGATATTTAAAAATAATATGAAAATTTAAATAGTGAGAATTTTTATATAGACATTTTCCACCAAATCATAATTAGATATTATTAATCATGTATTAATAAGTATTTTAATTCTATATAAATATAATTATTTACTTATATATAAATTATTTAATATATACAAAAATAATTTAAATTGAAATTTATTAGTGGATTTAAACCGAAAATTAGATGTAAATAATTTTATTAAATATTTTTTAAAATAAATAATTTTTATAAAGAATGAGAATATATGATATTTATCAAAATTGTTTATAATTTAAAAATTAGAAAATATATTATTAAAATTATTTAAATTTTGAATTATGCAACTAACTAAAATATTAAAATATTTTTATTTTATATGTAATATTAAATATTTTAAATATAATACCACCAAATTATAAATTAAAAATCATTTCAATAATATGAAAATAGATATCAAAATTTCATACGCAAATAAATAAATAATTCAAAATTTTTAAATCAAAATATTATTTAATAATTCAGAAAATTAAAAAATTAAATTAATAATTCAATAATTTAATAATACTAAAAGTAAAAAAATTAAATTAAAAATTGATTATAAATAATCTAAATAAATAATTTATTATTAAAATAGATAAATATATAAATTTTGTCCATGATTTGAATTGAAATGAAAAATAAAAATTAAAAAATTAAAAATTTTCTTACTTTATTTCTATGAATAAATAAAGGATATTTGTTATACAGTAATATTTAAATGAAAGAAAATATTTTATATATATATATATATATATATTTACATTTCTCATAACTGACCGGTTGGAGTTTTATGGACTGACCTTGACTAAACCAATTAAATTTGCACGCCTGGGGTAATTCCCCATCTTTTATTTAATGATCGAGTATTTTTAAGTGACGTCACATTGGTAACTAGCTGCAACAACTGGTCCGACCAGATTGCAATTGGTTTTTCACGGTTCACGCAATGCATAAAAACTATAACTAGCCACAAAATGCCAAACCATAAAAAACCCGGCACATCCCTGGCGTATAATGACGTTGACCAACAGCAAACGCTAGTTGTGTCTAGTCTTGTTTGTGCTGGCCTTTATAAATTCAATCCAATTGGCCTAGAGAGGCACCAAATGATCAGCAGCAGCGCAAAGGAAAAGAGAAATCACACTCTAGATTTTTACGCTGCCCTCACCCTTGTGTGATAGCTTGTAGTGTGTAATAGTGTAAGTGTCACCATAACTTCAACAGAAAAAGAAATAAATATTTAATGAAAACAATATTCAAACAAAAAGAATTTTGTAAAATCATACATATTATCACAGGAGAAACCAAAATAACCAGAAGAGAAGCATGGTTTCAACGAGACGTAGTGGATCTCTCTCTGGCAACAATACCAAAAGATCTTCCTCTTCGGAAGATAAGCCTCTCTCGCCAAAGCGTCAAAAGGTGCTGTCTTGGATTCAATTAATCCCAAATGGTTCAGTTTTTAGTTTGTTTTATGTGTTTTTGGACAATTCAAGCGTCAAAGTTGTAAGCTTTGGTGCTCTCTGCGATTTGGGGTTTATGATTTCTTCGGGATTTCAGGTCGATAATGGGGCTTCATCGGAGAAATCGATGCCAGCAGCGGATAATTCTAAAGGATTATGCACTCCTGAGCCGGCGGCTGATCCTGGAGAATGTGGGTCCGGCGATGCTCAGATCGCTGGAGCCAGTGGTGATGATGGTCTGAGTTCTGCCAAGGGCGATGCCGCTCCTGCTGTGGCTGTGGCTGCCCCGATCGCTGATGGTACATGTTTATCGCTTTTTATTTTAGATTGAGTCTTCAGTTCATTTCTATGATGCTAAATGATTATTTCATCGTTAAGTTTGGTTTTTTGACGAGACATTTGGTTTTCTTTTGAAGGCTCTTCGCCGACTTTCGTGGCAGATAAGTCGAGGGGTTCTCTCACTTCTTGGAGTATATGTCAGAAACAAAATCCAAGTTTTGAGACTTCAATGCCCTGGTGCAGGCTCCTGTCGCAGTCTGGGCAGGTAACTTATGTGCATTTAAGTGAAGGGAATCGAACTTTTCTCTTCCTTTCTTTCTAGGCGTGCAAAACAAGTATAGTAGTCATGCCTTTGAGACTTCACTCGAAGCTGCATGTGGACTTTATCATTCAAATTTTTGTTTCTGGTGCAGAATCCAAATCTTGCCATTTCTACTCCGAACTTCACTATTGGGTCTTATAGAAATTGCAACTTTGCGTTGAAGGATCAGAGTATAAGTGGAATTTTATGCAAGATCAAGCATACCCAGGTACATTTCAAGACTAAAAATAAGCCTAATTCATGGAAATTGGAAAACTAATGTGATCTTGTGGGTGGGGTTAGGCTTATGCAAGCACACACCAAAGCATGAGCAAATGGATTGTTTCACCCCGTCATGTGAAACGACAGGCTTCTAAGTCTTGTTAAGTACTATTCTGGAGTCGCGTGATTGGTTGCCTTTGTTTCTTTTTCGATTTTTAGTTGTTTGAAGTGAATTTGTTAGGATATGTATGTGCAGTATGATTACTGTTGTTTCTGGAAATTATCAGCGCGAGGGAAGTACTGTAGCTGTGCTAGAAAGTATGGGTAGCAAAGGATCGGTGCTTGTAAATGGGACACTGGTCAAGAAGAATACAAGCTGTGTGCTTCACTCGGGTGATGAAGTGGTCTTTGGTTTGCTTGGAAATCATTCTTATGTATCCTTTTAGGTTGTTCGATTGAATGCCCTTCTTTACCCCTCTCGCTGTTATTCTATAAATAGATTTTTTCTGTTATAATCAATTCTCATTTCCCACTGCTTAAATTTTTTTTTTCTTAATTTGCCCATAATTTCCTTAATCCATTTTGACATAGATTTTTCAGCAACTGAATATTGAGATTACACTTAAGGGTGCTGAAGTTCAGAGTGGTGTTGGGAAATTTATCCAGCTTGAAAGGAAAACAGGAGACCCTTCAGCTGTGGCTGGGGCTTCTATTTTGGCATCTCTTTCTAGCCTCAAACAGGATCTTTCAAGATGGAAATCTCCATCTCAGACTGCCAATCAAGCCCACCTGGGTACTGATGTCCCTACACATTCTGCTTTCCATGATGGTACAGAGGTTGAGCTTGATGGCCTGGAAGACAACTCACCTCTAAATGTTGGGAGTGATAAAGCAACTGATGTTGGACTTGGAGCAAGCGACAAGAACTCTCCTATGGATTGCGATGCAGAGGCTGGCACAGAGGCAGGCAATGTAAAAATCTCTGGGGTGAATGATTTCCTAAGGCCTTTCTTCAGGATCTTAGCTCAATCAACTAGTTGTAAACTGAAATTGAGCAAAAGTATCTGTAAACAGGTGTTGGAAGAAAGAAACGGGACGAGTGATACACATCCTGCATTGACCTCTGGTATGTCTATCCGTTGTACGGTGTTTAAGGAAGATGTTCATGCTGCAATACTGGATGGAAGAGAAATAGATGTGTCATTTGACAACTTCCCATACTATTTAAGGTATAATTCCTTCCTTATATTTGTTGCAATCTAAAGTCGTTATTTTGTATTTAATCTTTTCATTTGAAGTTGTGCTGTGTGCTTGATTGAATATATTTATCTAGTCTGCTGCATGGCATTTACTTTTGTAATATGTTTTGAAAATGATAATATTATTTGCTTTTACAAAAGATCTTTGTGTGTGTGTGTGAAAGATTGATCGAACCCAATGTATTCTGCTTATAATTTGTTTTAATATCTCCTCTGAGTAATGGATTAGTGATTCATAAACTTTATTTGCAATTGTGTTTATATCTTTTTGCAGTGAGAATACAAAAAGTGTCTTAGTTGCAGCTTGCTTTATACATCTGAAGCATAAAGAACATGCAAAGTACACCACAGATCTTACTACCATAAACCCTCGTATTTTGCTTTCAGGTCCTGCAGGTGTGTGGATATATTGCACAGCTCCCCCACCCTTGGCATGCATTTTTAAGTCAATGTTTTCTATCTTGAGACTTCTCTAAGGTCAATTGCAAATTTTGTTGTCTACAGGGTCAGAAATATATCAGGAGATGTTAGCAAAGGCACTTGCTTGTTACTTCGGGGCTAAGTTGCTCATTTTTGATAGCCATTCACTTTTGGGTGTAAGAAAAAGTTTCCTTCTTGGGCTGATATTGGAATTAAGCTCTACACTTATAGGAAACCACCATATCTTTTCTTGTTGTGTCATTGAAGTTGTTTTGAGTTTGAACTAAAAGCTCTTTTAATGATTCTTTGCTTGCTTTCTCTGTCACTATCTCTTAATGATTTTTGTTACTTTTTTATTGTTATTAATATCTGATGGGACTTATGAGCCAAAAATGTGTGATGATAGGGTTTATCATCTAAGGAAACCGAGCTACTTAAAGAAGGATTGGTTGCTGAAAAATCTTGTAGCCCTGCCAAGCAGAATCTTACGACCATGGACTTGGCCAGGGGCATGGATCCATCAGCTAGTGAAACAGATATACCTAGCTCTTCAAATGCACCTATTTCATGTGGCATAGATGCTCAACCTAATTTGGAGAATGATAACATGCCATCTTCCTCAGGGACAGTTAAAAATTCCTTGTTTAAATTTGGTATGTGTTTCTGCTTCTACTTTTCTTCCATCTCAATAAGTTTTGATTTCAATTTGTTAGTATTCTACTCTATATTTATGCAGGTGATAGGGTAAAATTTAGTTGTTCATCTTCTGGTAGCTTATATCAGTCATCGTCTTCAAGGTACAACCTTAGATTATACACTAGTTTAATTCTATTTCCTCATCTGTAGTATATCTTGCATACATCTTGTTTTTTTCGTATATCATAATATGTTGAATATAGTCGCAAGTGGATGGAACTCTATTCGCTGAAATCGAAAGGTCATGGCATGGAGCCCTGAATACTCATTATTTAGAATTTGCTTAATGCTGCATTGCAATTCTATCCTGTGCTGTCTTTTCCTTTTTAGTGGTGTAATGGAAAGGGGAAGGTCTAGGGATAAAATCAGAGCATATATATTATATCAATTTATTTAGGATGTTAAAATTCTTTGTTGTTGGGATTTTCTATGCGAGTAGAAACCCCAAAGGCCTATTCTAGAAGAGAGTGGCCAATGCTCTGATTTCCTCATGGATGGTATTCCATATATATTTATATATTTGTGTTCCTAGAGATCAACATCAGGAGACTAGACATCAATTATCTTTTCACACATCTCTTGCCTATCCTCAAATGGGTTTCTCAGAATTTTCTTCTTATTTGAATGTTAAGCATGCATTTTTTTTATAATGTTCTTGCTGTACATGGATGGGTGTTCAAGTGTTGTTTTGGTTGTAATTTTTCTTAGCAAATGCATGCATAGGTGGCCACCAAATGGAAGCAGGGGGAAGGTTGTCTTAGTTTTTGACGATAATCCTTTGTCAAAAATTGGTGTAAGATTCGATAAAACTATACCTGATGGAGTTGATCTCGGAGGTGTTTGTGAGGGAGGTCAAGGATTTTTCTGCAATGGTAATATTGTATCTTTCTAATACAACATTTATAAGCCCAGAGTTTTGTAGTAGGCTTTGATGCTTTTGCATAATTGAATCCTATATATTGAACGTACCTTTTGGTCTCACCAGTTACTGATCTTCGGTTGGAAAACAGTGGTGTGGAAGAACTGGACAAATCACTTATTACTACATTATTTGAGGTCACCTTTCTTCCTTCTGGTTAAGGATTTCATTATTATCATCGCGTGCTCAAATTTAATATCTTGTGATCATTAATTCTTTCAGGTTATATATAATGAGAGCCGAAATGCACCTTTCATTTTGTTCATGAAAGATGCAGAGAAGTCTATTGTAGGAAATGGAGATCCATATTCATTTAAAAGTAGGCTTGAAAAGCTTCCAGACAATGTGGTTGTAATAGGTTCACACACTCATACTGACAGTCGGAAGGAGAAGGTATATTTGCTTGGTTTTCTTTGTAAATGGATATTGTTTTGCTGATGCAAAAATGCCATGCACATTGGAAACTATATCAAAAGAGTGAAGCTATTAGTCTACAAAGTTTTTTACTGAGTAAATATGGAATTTGCCTATTCAGATTTGTTTTATATGAACTGAGAAAATTATATAGAAGCATATCTGTAATAGTCTAACGAGAATTCACCTAAAAAACAAAAGAACTAAAAATGGGTATCCCTATATGTTTTTTTCCTTTTGATTCTTATCTCTCCACCTTCAAAATAAATAAATAAATAATGTCTATATGTGATGATATCATTGGTTTATAAGTATGTTCCTTTGCAGTCGCACCCCGGTGGTTTGCTTTTTACGAAGTTTGGCAGCAATCAGACTGCGCTTCTTGACTTGGCATTCCCGGTAATAATTACATGTCCTGCAGGATTCATTACTTGTCTGGGAAAGAGAAGTGGAGATTGCTTGCATATAGTTGTGTTCCACATGCCTTCTGATCACAGTGTGACACAATATTTTGAACCTTTTTCAGGATAGTTTTGGAAGATTGCATGACAGGGGGAAGGAAGTCCCCAAGCCAAACAAAACTTTGTCTAAGCTTTTTCCAAACAAAGTAGCCATCCACATGCCACAGGTTTGTACACTGGATCCAATATTACTAATTGTGTTCTCCATTTATAACATGATATTAATAACATTTACTGTCATAGGATGAGGCACTTTTAGCATCATGGAAGCAGCAATTGGATCGAGATGCCGAGACTCTCAAAATCAAAGGAAATTTGCATCATCTGCGCATTGTATGTAGCTTGAGTGCCTTTTTTTTTTTTTTTTAACAAGCAATTTCTATTGTTGCTTAACACCACAAAGGGAGTCAAAGCTGAGATTTGAAGAACAGAACAAAGCCAAAATATTCATATGTAAGGTCCTGGGAATTGAACACAGGACCTGTAAATCCTCAAGCCAGTAATGGCTTGGGGGGTAACTGTCGGGCCCCACCCCTTTGGTTGTAGTTATTTATTCTATGTTAATTGGAGTGATTAATTATGGCATTGTTCTGCTTGCTGGCTGTTTCTCTTTTCTGTCACCTGTTAACAAGTTTTAATGAAGGTTTTGAGCTTCACATTTGATCACATTGAACTGCTTAGGTGACGCAAACATTTACATTTGCAAATGCAGTGTTCTTACTTCTTAAGTTATAAGAATTCATCAAATTTTAGTTACAGGTTTTGGGTCGTTGTGGGATGGAATGTGAAGGGATTGAAACCTTGTTTGTAAAGGATCAGACGCTTACAAATGAAAGTATGTACTATGACTTAGTATATGACAGTCATAGGATTTGCTACCCAAAATTCTCCCCGATATCATGTTTGCTATATTGCAGATGCAGAGAAGATAGTTGGTTGGGCTCTGAGCCACCATCTGATGCAGAATCCTGAAGCTGATGCTGATGCAAAGCTTGTATTGTCTTCTGAAAGGTAATTGGTGGATTGGTTTCTGTTTCAAATGCAAAAATTGTTTATTTGGTAACTTACAGAACTTTAAGTTATGATGTTATTCTGCCAGCATCCAGTATGGAATTGGAATCTTGCAGGCTATCCAGAATGAGTCCAAGAGCTTGAAGAAGTCTCTTAAGGTGATTATTATGCAGTTTTCTACCAAATTCCTTAAATGTTCTCTTTCAGGAGACTCTAATGAATGATTTTCCAAAGCTATGGTCCTAATATCCTATTTAATGTGTTTGCTACAATCAGGATGTTGTAACTGAAAATGAGTTTGAGAAGAGGCTTTTGGCTGATGTTATTCCACCCAGTGACATTGGCGTTACTTTTGACGACATTGGGGCTCTTGAAAATGTCAAGGATACACTGAAGGAGTTGGTGATGCTTCCTTTACAGAGACCTGAACTTTTTTGCAAGGGACAATTAACCAAGGTTTTACTTCCCTTGCAAACTGAAGAAGATTTTGTCACTTAACATGCTTTGTTGCTCATGTCTGCTGACAGTTTGTGAGCAGATTTTTTTTATTTATTTATTTCCTTAATGGATTGTGTTTTTCTGTTTCCAGCCTTTTGAAATGATGAAATTCTTAGCATTTGAAGATTTGAAGCCTCTGTATATGATAATGTCCTTTACACAACACGTGTTAACTGATTTTATGCTTGATAAGAATCCCATTTTTTCACGTAATATCTTTCAGCTGGTTTATTTCCTGTTCTTGACCCTTCCAAAATCATGAAAATGTTAAGCAGCTGCCAGAGAGGATTGGTTTTCTGAAACCATTATATTATTAGAATTTTTAGTGCTATTTTTGTAAATATCTAAATGTTTGTCTAAAAGTTTACGGTAAATAGAAATATGGAAATGAATTTTCAACTGTTTCTGATATTAATTTTTTGGTGCACATCTATCTGGCCCTTTTGACAAATTATTATTGACTGAAAATTACTTTATTGTACAGCCTTGCAAGGGCATCCTATTATTTGGTCCACCTGGAACTGGCAAGACAATGCTTGCGAAGGCCGTTGCTACTGAGGCTGGTGCAAACTTCATCAACATATCCATGTCAAGCATTACATCTAAGGTCAACATTGTACTTCACTTGGGTGCATTTTGATATTAGCTGTAAAATCTCTGCATTTTAACTCACGTTCTTCTCCTCTGTTGTTGTAGTGGTTTGGTGAGGGTGAAAAATATGTGAAAGCTGTTTTCTCTCTCGCCAGTAAAATTGCTCCTAGTGTTGTATTTGTTGATGAAGTAAGCATTTTATATATAGCAGTATTGATTTGTTTTAGGTTTGTCAGAATATTTCTTCACTGGTTTCTTTTATAGGTTGACAGCATGTTGGGCCGGAGGGAAAATCCAGGGGAGCATGAGGCCATGCGAAAGATGAAAAATGAATTCATGGTGAACTGGGATGGTTTACGGACAAAAGATACTGAGCGAGTTCTTGTACTTGCTGCCACTAACAGGCCTTTTGATCTCGATGAGGCTGTCATCCGGAGGTTGCCACGAAGGTGAATATCATCACATCGAACTGCTCCTTTTACTTTTTTTCCCTAGGGGAGGGGGGCATTCAGAAGAAAAATGCAGATGCTTCCTATCCGAATATCAAGTAGTGTTTGTGGGGCCTTAACAGATGTTCAAGTTTTTGTTTTTTTTGT
>JANHAO010016795.1:0-14228 GCA_026873985.1 Saraca asoca
GATGAATATTCAACCTTTAGTATCCAAATCCACAGACCGCTTAGTCATAGATACAATAGAGCCCAATCAAATTGACTCTAGGGCAGCTATATACGACTAACAATGGTGTTAGCACAAGCATAGGCTTAGAGTGTGCAAAGGCAAGCAGAGGTCGTTACACCTAGAAATGTTCACCAGTAGTAGTAAGCTAGATGTTCGAGCAGAGCTAATCAGGAGCATTTCTCAGGGCGTTGCTCTCACAACCAAAGGAGTCAAAGGAACTAACAATCTTCTGATCAATGATCCAAGGCACAGAACCCATTGGTGGAAGAATTGTTCCAAAAGATGATCCAGTTGTAGGAACCTCTTCATGTTCCAAATGATTGAGTTCACTACGAGGAAAAGTCACCACTTTCTAAAGAGATCAAAGCTTAGCCCCTCCCTTTTGGGCTCAAAATCCCCACGACTCCACTGTATGATGGGAATAGTGATCCATATGACCACCCTGACACATTCGATGTCTAGATTGATCTCTAAACAATCGACCTTCTATTAAAATGCCATATCTTCCCAGCTACATTGGGAGCTTGCCTCAAGTGTAATTCAAAAGCCTTCTAGCTCGTTTAATAAGTAGTTAGGAAGCATGTCAACAAAAGCTCATCACCCAGTACCGAGTGTTAAAGAAGCAACTCATGCCCCCTGCCACCTCACGATGATCTTTTAACATAAGCATGAGTTACTGAAGGATTATATTGCCAGGTTCAAACTCGAAGCCAGCTCAGTAGAAAATCCCTCCAAAGAAGCCATTTGGCAATGATCTTTATAGGACTCTGCAAGGATGGAAAGTTGTATAAGAGCATATACAAGTCCCCGGTGAAGGATCTTACTGAGTTCTATGAGGGAGCTACCAAGCAAATCAGGTGGGAGGAGACCTTGGTTCAAAGGAGTCCAAGCAAAAGGATGAAGTGAACAGCTCCACTCAAGACAAGAAAAGGAGCAATGGGCACCAAAATAATGGCTCTAACAACAGGCTTGCCAAAAAGGCTAGAGATGAGCAACCTCAGCATCTAGGCCACCGTGATCACTATAGCATCCTATCAGACACTCCAGATAGGAAATTCGCAACAGAAAAGGGAAGAGAAGACTTCGAGACTCCCAACCCCACAAGGACTCCTCTTGCAAATAGAAACACTAACAAATTTTATGCTTACCACAATAAAGTTAGGCACAACACTTCAGATTGTTAAGCCCTTAGAGATGTAATTGAAGATCTGATTAAAAGGGGTCACTTAAAGGATTATATGGTGTGACCTGCAGGACAATAGCCATCTCAGCCTCAGCAAGATGCCGGGCAAGGGCAAACGACTATAGTGAAAACCATATTTTGAACTTGTAGTGAAGCATGTAGAGGCAGCCCAACTCTTGTGTATAATAGTCTTAAGCAGATTTTCAGCGAAATGAAATTTCAGAGTTAGGCTCCTGCAGAAGCAAGCTCCCCCATCCCAACTTGTGACTGTATCCTTTTAAGTTTCGAGTTAAATTGGTATCGTGCTAATGCAACTTACTCTTTGGCATCATGTTAGTATGACTAACTTAACATAATCCCATTAGAACAACTTACTTCCTGGCATCATCCTAATGCGATCTAGCGTGCATATGACCAACTTTCTTGGGCACCATATGCATGTTACTTCGTTATGCACATGACCAACTTTCTCGGCACCATGTGTATGCGATCTCATCATGCATACGACTAACTTTCTTAAGCATCGTGTGCATGTAACCTTCAACTCGTATATATAACCAATTTTCTTAGGCACCATATGCACACTATTTCATCATGCACATAACCAACTTTCTTAAGCATCATGTGCATGCAATCTCATCATGTATACAACTAACTTTCTTAGGCACCGTATGCATGTGACCTTCAACTTGTGCATATGACCCTTAGGCATCATATGCACGTTATCTCATCATGCACATGACTAACTTTCTTAGGCACCATGTGTATACGATCTTGTCATGCATACGATTAACTTTCTTAGGCACCGTATGCATGTGACCTTCAACTCGTGTATATGACCAACTTTCTTAAGCACCATATAGATGCTACCTTGAGTGCATATGCGACTAACTTTCTCAAGCACCGCATGTGTGCAATCTGCTATTTGTCATGCATACGACCAACTTCTTTAGGTAACGTATGTATGCTATCTATTACTCGTAGCTCACATGCGACTTATTGTTTGTAACTCTCATGCGACCTATTACTCACAGCTCGCATGTGACTTATTATTCGTAGCTTGCATATGACCTATTGCTCATAGCTCTCATATGACCTATCTTTCGCAGCTCACATGTGACTTTCTATTAGGTACAGCTCTCATGCGACCTACCTATATACTACTCATCATTAATTGAGACTCTTTGATTGCCCAAATTCATTGCTCACTGAGAAGCATGATCGATTGGTTATTTAAATATCTTTTTTTACTATGATTTGTAAGAGTTTGTATTATCATCTGTAATGTGAAGAATGTTCACACACAATACTAAAGAATCATGAGGAAAAATTCATTTATTAAAAAGCCTCAATGAGGTAAATTTACAAGATTTAAAATATAAATCAAAGTAAGCCTACAGCTATTACATTCTGGAAGAAAGACTAGCTTCTTGGAGAAGAACTCTAGCCAGTAGGAGGATCGACGGGCATGCTTGCTCCATAATCTTCTTCTTCCCGCCCTCCTTGGTTCAAAGCTCCTTTCCAGTTCTCTACTCAACACTAAAAATTCAAAAGAAGCAAATCAAAGTGGTTGGAAAGGTTGAACCCCATAGCATAACTGTGGGAAGATAATCCAAGATCTATGTAAGATTTTTCAAAACCCTCAAAGAAGGATTGCCTATAAAGGCTTCCTATGCAGCAGACCATATGCACCTCACCAGAAGGGCAAACCATTAGAAATATAGGGGGCTTATCTAAGGCACCCATCAGGTCACTCAATAAAGAAGGAAGAAAGACTTCCCCTATCTTAAATAAGGCTAGACTGGTCTCACTGAAGAGTCCAAATAAAGTCCCAACCACTCTTTCATTAATTGTCTTGAAAGAAAACGAGGCTGACACGTTAATGGTTATAAAGCAAGTACAATAGAGGTATGGCCTGGAGCAGATGAAACGACAGGCTAACCACAAACTTTGACTACACGGTAATCCACAAAGGAAGACTATATCAACAAAATTATAACTCCCAGTCCGCAAGGCGAACTGAGAGTTGGGGGCTTGTGTTATGGGCATTTTCTGGCACTGTTCAAAATAGGCTGGCAAAGGCCCAATAGCAGATAAGCCCAAATGAGAATAGAGCTAAGATCATCAGATCATCAGCTGCAATAGCGCGGAACAAGCCAAAAGTTTCAGCTCGCTAAGGATCGCACCCCGATTTGCACATGCCAACAGTTCGCCTTGCATGAGCTCACAAGCTCGACCTCGCTTGCCTAAGGTTCGAAGCAACCGTGAGCTAGGAACCCTTGGCTCGCAAGATGAAGCATGTCACCAATCTAGAAGCTCACTGGGATTGAGCATAGGACAAACATATGTCATCTTACAAACTTAGCCTACTGGGGGCCTACCTGCAAAAAGTAATCTACAAAAGTCAGCTAACAACTTGTAAAAGTCATTTTACAGTAATTTAAACTGTCTTTTATATTTATTATTTGATGTAACAGAAATACAGTTTACAAAATTACACTTGTAACCAGCCTCTATAAATAAGAGAAAGGGGATCACTATAAGAAAGAGTCTGAATTTATGTACTATAACTTTGTAGAAATTTCACCAAAACAATGAAACAATATCGTAGACATAGAACCGGTGCTATCCAATTTTAGCTGAACCATGTTAAAAATCCTTCTGTGCTGTTGCTATTCTTCCTTTCTACCCTTTCACCTATTGTTTCTAAAACCATATTATAGTTTGAGTCTTTAAGAACTCTTCAGATTGACTGGATTAGTACCGAACCAGAATCCACCATCAACAATATCAAATATTGTTACACCAATAAAAATATTGATTTACATACTTTATGTTTTTTTATACTAACCTACATTTCTTATAATTATTTTTTAAAGAAACGAGAATCAAATATCAAATGATAGGGCAATTATAGTATTATTGAATGCTTTTTTCTTTCCACAAGGCGACTCAATTATGCCTCTTTCCTTCCTTCTTTCTTTCTTATGAAGTTTCGAATTCCAAGTCATTGTGGAAATGAGATGAGAAATTCCACAAGGCAATGCCTTTCTACAATATGTCTTTTAAAATTCAAAGCATGCAAAATGACGTGTCGGCCTTTGATTGGTAAAGATGATGTATGTATGTTTTTATTGGTTGGCATTCTCTATTTTAAAATTTCTGGTATGTTTAAAATTTTGATTTTTTAATTTTTAAAATATCAACAATTATAATTATTAAGTAAAACAAAGCAAATGTTATAATTAGAGTATTAAAAAAAATTCTCTTTTTAGTGAGTGTTTGGTTTTTTGGGTCAAACAGTCAAGCATAAATGCTTCCATTAATCTTGATCCCAATTGACCTAAACAAACTCCCCGTAAATGAGGCCATGATGAGTATGGCAATTTAGGAATTCTATTTTTCTCATAATTTCAAGTCAAAAATGTCCATTCCTAAATTCCTTTTTTTCTTCTAAATAGGAGAGAAAACATGACTGATCAAGTTTTGTTATTCTCTTTAAACAAGATCACATGAGTACTTTTTTATTGCAAAGTCATAATTACTGTTTAAATATTGATTCTCATTATATTCCTAGAGTGTGTTTGACGTAAATAATTTATAAATTAATTTTTAGTTTATAAACTGTGAAAATATTTGATAAATAACTCTTTTATCAGCTTTTAGTTAATTTAAGAAGTTTAATTATTTGACTATGTTAATCAACTATTTTTGATATTTTGTAAATAATTGTTTGAATTAGTTTTTTAATGCTTAAAGAACTAATTTCAAAAAGTGAAAGAATTCAACTTTTTTAATTAGCTATTCGATATTTAGGATGAAAAAGATATTATTACCCTTAATCAATTCAATTTTTAGCACCCATATTTTTTATATACAAAAAATCCTTATAAAAAATATGCATTAAATATATTTCATGATAAATTATCATAATTTATTCATATGCATTAAATATATTATTTGATCATTTCTCTCTTTTCTTCCACTATCACTTTATAAGAATAACAACATAAATAATGACAATAATAACAATTAGCAATATAAAAACTTATTTTTATCTAAAATTATCTATTTCTAAATAAAAATTATAATAAACTATAACTATTTGTTTCTTAAAAGAAAATCTAATAAGTATAATAAATTATAATTCTTTATTTTTTAAATAAAATCTAATAAATAATAAATTATAATTATTTATATTTGAAGAAAACTAATAAATATACTAAATTATAAAGAAAAAGCTAATGAATAATAATTTATAATGATCTTTTTTTAAAAAAAAATCTAACAAATAATATTTTAAAATATAAAATATTATTAAAATAAAATAATACTTAAATACATTATAAAATATATGTATACCCTTATATGTTATTTTATATATAAACAATTAATAGTAAAGAGATGATTTTATTAAATATTTTTATATGAATAAATTAAAACTATTTGTTAATATAATTAATTATCAGTTAATCCCTAATATAATTAACTAATAATTAATATAATTAATTGATTAGTAAACAAAATTTATAAGTTGCTTAGAGTAGTTTGTATCTATCCTTGGTCGTGCTATAATACCATTCGGCGTGGTCCAAGACCATATGACCCTAAAAAACTAAATTGAAACCTAACACTGCATTCCATGATTTCTTGAACCTCTACCAACCTATTTGACAAAATAGATCACAAATAAAAAAATCTTTTAAAAATTTGTCATGTCCTCGCCCAAGGCATCTATTAGATCTAAGTCAAGTGGCTTAAAAAATTAATTCAAGTTATCAAAATAGTCAAAATTGATATTTTATATATCATAATCAAGTATTAAATTAAATTAATGTGGGACTTCATGCACTCTTGACAATCCTAAAGATCTTATTCCTTGACAATCCTAAAGTTCTTGTGTATATGATTACATAGATGCTTATTCAAACAAAAGTTTAGAATTAAATTGCTATATTTAAAAGTTGGAACTTTCACTAACTTCCTTAAAAACTTATAATAATATTTACAACTCACCTAATCTTATAAAACTTAAAATTCAAAATGATACTTTCAAATAATCTAATCTTCTACAATATAAATCTAAAATTATAAATAATAAATAATAAAATTTATTAGTCAAATCAACTCAACTCAAAAATTATTATGTTATAACTTTAAACTTTAAAATGGCAAATGAATATCACTACACATGTGTGTGAATTACAATTACAATTACAAGAAAATTTCAAATTAATAAATTTTGTTTTCAAATTCAGTTGGAAAGTGTTACAAGGCAATTAAAAATATTTTGAAACTTGTGAATATTTATAATTAATTTTGTTAGCATTACCTGGTTGTAGTGAAGGACGATGCAATCTAGTTTGAATTTCTCCGTAATATGATAACTTTTAGGAATGCCCCACTGAAAAAGTGGTGTAAGTGTACCCCACTTACTTGGCACATCACTACCCTTCATTTTATAACACGGATTGTTTATGATACAGCACTGAAAAAGTTGGGTAGATCTACACAACCAAATCAAAGGTGAGGATTTAGCCAACATCACAAGAAAAATTAATTCCACTTGAACCAACCTACTTTCATTAATTTTTAATTTTGCCTCTAAACATGTGTCTTTTAGAATTCTTGCACAAAATCAATTCGATTCACTTTTAGAAAGGACAGAGACAACCAAACCGTAAAATGAGTTATTTTGTCTTTTTATATTGTTTTTGATTTACTTCAACCGACTATCTCTGTCTTAGATGTTTGGTTGATTTGTCTTGGTTGGTGACAGATACCAGAAATTAGTCACATTGGATTTCACTTAAAAAAAAGTGACTTGAATTATTTTAAAAATATATATTTTTATTTTTGTAACTCTTAGATTGAGCATCCGTTCGAAGACAAAAAAATGTCAAAATTTTGAAAAAATATTATTAAGAGTTCATTGATGATGAGAGGTTTGAATTTAGATATAAAAAATTCTATGAAATAATTTAATTGATGAAATGAAAAAAATAAATGAAAAAGAAAAAGGAAATAGAATATGATATAATAATTTTATTCTATTTTTATATTTGATATGATTAAATAATATAAAAATGAAATAAAAAAAGTTAATACAATCATATTCTTATTGGAATTTTTTTTGAATTAAATTTTATATTAATTTTAGTAACTCCTCACTAATTAATTGATTTAAATTTGTATACATATTTATTAAATTTCTTTGGGTGGTTTTTGCATTTTTAAATTTCCTTTTGTGCTAAAGTTGTGAAAGCAAAGTCGCCTACTAAAGGAGTCTCACCCAACTCATCATAGCCGTCCATATAAAATAAAGGGTACTCATTATGCCAAGTAAGTGGAGCAAACTTATAACACTTTATTAATGATGCATAATAGTCTATTCCTAATATTTCATGCTATTTTTAGAATTTTTATTTTTTTAATGTCCTGAATTCAAATTAAGGACATGATAGTTTCTTAAATGATTTATTATTCTTGCAGTAAAAAAAATTCCAAGTTATTTTTTTAATTATAATTTTAGCTTCAATAATAATATATAATTTATTTAATCAAATATAACTCTGAAAATTTTCTTGTTACTTTCCTTTTGGCATTTTGTGTAGGAAACAATTATTTTCTACGAATTTTATCATTCTTCGTCTCGTGAGAGTCGTTTTCACTTCTTTAATATCGTGGACGGTTCTCTATCGGGTTGGATTCATAAATCTCCAGACTTCCCCGACGGCACCGTTTTGTATATTTAAAAGATAAAGCCGCATGGCATTTATGCGGGACGAGAGAAAGAAAAAGTGTGAGTATCCGTTGTAGTGTAATTCATTAGCTTTTTTTACTTTTTCCAAATTTCAAATTCAAAACTCCCTTTGCCTTAATCAAAAACATCAATTCTACACTCTAACCCCGTAAGCTAAAACACTCTGTTTCGGTGTATAAATTGTTGATTCACGTTTTGCGGAAAACCAGCAAAATCTGATCCACCCAGAACATAAATAAGTTAAAAATTCAATCTTTTTTTTTTTCCTTCCGAAAACTAAAAACTGGTTCTTTTATCAAATGGGTGGTTCAGGAAGATGGTTAAAATCCTTAATTTCTCCTGCAAAGCCCCGCCTAAATGATCGAGTAAGCAACCTTACTTGTTAAACCTTAATTGTTTAATTTAATGTCACTATTCGGTTTTGATGATGTTTTTTTTATGGTTCTTCAGGAGAAAGTTGGTGATAAGAATAAGAAGAAATGGAAGCTATGGAGGAGCTCTACAGAAGGGTTTGGATCATCGATGAAAAATATGAAGAAGGGACATGGTGTTACATCAGAGAAGTCCGAATTGTCGTTTGTTCTGGATGAGAAATTAACTGCAGTCATGGCTACTGTTGTGCGAGCCTCACCTAAGGATTTCATGGTGATTAAGCAGGAATGGGCTGCAATCCGCATTCAGGCTGCATTTAGAGGCTTTCTGGTAAGTTGGTTTCTTCACTTTTAAGCTAACGTCAATCCTCTGCTGAAGCATGCATGTTACTCTGTTACTCAATTGAAGTGTCAAGATTTTGGATTCTTATGAATTTCTGATGAATTCTTAGATTAGACTTCAGTTTCGTATTGCAGCTGAAATTTGGAAAGGCAAGGCCTTTGAATGGCATGAATTTAAAATTTAGTTCTGGGTAAACTTCAAGTTGAATCGTAATCAAGATCTCTTAATTTTGTGCATGACTCTCTTCACTTTAAAAATTAGATTTTCAATGGTTTGTGTGGAAGATATATCAATAAAGAGAGTTGTGTGCTTTTGTTTTAGGAATTTTTATTGAGTATTCAGTAAACATAGTAACTCCTCAACCTTTTAATGTTCCAAAAATGCAAGCTTTTGCTCTTGGATGTGATGTTTACAGAGAAAACAAAGGCAAACTAGTTATTTCTGGTATAAGTTGAATGAGCGATCTTGATCTTCATAACTCTTTTGTTATTGCTTCATTGGGAATTTGGGATTTTACTGGAGGAATGTAATTTGAAACTCATTCTACAATTGGGGATCCGCCCTTGCATACTTGCATTGTTTCAAATGCTAAAACATTGTGCATAGTAAGTGGGGCTTTGTTGGAGAAAGATCAAACTGGCACATTTTTGTTTGCTGTTCTAAGAGGATTTCTAACCATATGTTTCTTGTGTTTAGATTTATTTCATTGACACTATTCCGGTTTTATTTCTTTGCATTTGCTTTACTTCCTTGATGTTGTAGGCTAGACGAGCTTTGAGGGCCTTAAGAGCAGTGGTTAGGCTGCAAGCAATATTTCGCGGGCGGCAGGTCAGAAAGCAAGCAGCTGTTACTCTAAAGTGTATGCAGGCCCTTGTTCGAGTTCAGGCACGTGTTAGAGAAAGGAATGTGAAGATGTCAGCAGCAGAGAGAGCTATGCAGAAATTTTTAGAAGATCGTCACAAAGAAGATGATCCTGTTAAGAAGGCTGAGGTGTTCTAAGCTGATTACAATTCAATTCAAGATCATGTAACATCTTCTAAGATATTAAATTTATATATAATGAGATACTGAAGCTGTGTTTTATCCTTACAATGAAATTGTCAGCAAGGATGGTGTGACAGTCCAGGAACTGCGGATGAAGTTAAAGCGAAGCTACAAATGAGGCAAGAAGCAGCCCTCAAGAGGGAGAGAGCAATGGCATACTCTCTCTTTCACCAGGTATTGGAATTTAAGATGCCTGTTATTCTTCCTCTTCAGAGATTCAACAATGTGAATAGATATGGCATAGTAATATTATGAGTAGTGCTACTCCCACAGCCACCATTCACAACCATTTTTAAATCTTTACACATGGCCAATATGAGTCAATCTAGTCCTACCTATTTGAAACATGTTGAATCAATATAATTCAGATTTTGTCATATGAATGGTTTTGAAATTGGTTATAAACGGTAGAGTGGGAGTATCATTTTCCTAAGACTATTACCATGTTTATGTAATTTAACATGATTTTCTTGATTTTAGCAAGCAAGATCGGGTGCTAGCCCAAAATCAAAAGCCACTGCGCCAATGTCTCCACTCAAGCATCAGAACTCTGAATACAGCTTTCTTGACCGTTGGATGGCAGCCAAGCCATGGGATAACAGATTGACGGAAGACACTTGTTCTGAACCACCAAACATGACTCCAATATCCAGGAAAAGAGAAGACATGGTTCTCCCTTTTCATTCATACCAAGTACGTGGCTCAGTCAGAACAAGAAGGACCGGTGTGACAACTAGTAGTTCAATTAAATCTCTTAATACTAGTCAATCAACTCCATCTTCTTCGACCATAAGTTCTGAATTCATGTACGGTGATAGCCCTATATCAACTTCATGTACATCCGGAACCAAGAGAGGAAAGGAATGTTACTTCAACAAGCAATATGAATTTGACAGAGTCGTTTAAGCCTAGATAAAGAGATTGCAGGTTTTCTCACAGAATGCAAATTTGGAGTATTGTCTGTCTCATAGTACAGTAGGTCGTCTGGTTGGAGATGCTAGAAGCAGTTTTGGTTTTGATCCTTTAGTAAACTCATGAAGAGAATCTTTAAGCAATGCCTTAGAGAGCAAGTTATTAAAAGCGATACTGTGGGAGATGAAGACAGTTACATAACAATGGCAAGCTTAGTCCAATGTGTTTTCCACTTTCAGTGAGCCCAACAGCTTGTTGTTCATTGTCTTCCTGCTTGACATAGAGAGATGAAAACATATAGAGTTTTACAGATGATTGTTAATTTATAGTGTAGATAATGCAATTGTGTTTGTATGAACGATGAAAAAACAGACTGCTTACATTTGTTTGGTGTATTATTACATTCATTTTGATGACATGCCAGTCCCATGATTGCCTATTAAGAACTTTAAGTAACAGCTGAGCTTCAAATGAACATGCTGCTTCCAAGTTCCATGTTTGCATATTTTATAAGAACTATAATAGCCGAGCTTCAAATGAGACAAGGCGTATTGATTTACAAGAAATGATATTACACGCCTGATAAAGTCTGACTCTTACCAGAAAGCTCTAGGTATGAGTTTTGAAATATTACCATAATAGTATATTTGGAAGCAAGGAAAACGAAGGAAAACGTAGGAGAACGGAGAGTAAACTTATAAAAGTTTACTTCAAGTAGACCATAAAACTTGGATTAACTACCATAAATCACAACCGTGCAATATCAGAAAGCAATGGTTGTTTAATTCAATTAGACCCATTGATATCCTTTCAAAAAATTGTTTTTAACTTACTTTACACTATGACAATTAGCATACTAGCATGCTTTGGATTGCTGGTCTTTGTTTCTTGTTTGGTAAATATTATTAAGTCTCCCAACCGGCAATTGTCGTCTAGCTCTAGTTAGGTAATGAAGATCTTTAGCTGGGAAAGCAGTTACCCCACCTACTGACATACAGTATTCTACACATTAATAGTGTTGATCTCACTAAAAATCTGTTCAACCTCTCGCAATTTATTATTTCTAGACCAAAAGAAAACAGTTTTCCTCTGCTGCATCGGTCCCTTCAAAGTTCAACCCCAAATTTTAATTGCAAAATACGTTACTTGTACTCAATGTTGTTCACAAAATTCTTAAATTTATAAACATGATATAATTTAAGATAAATTGATTTCAATTGTATAAAAAAATAGAGCATCGATTTTGTTTATTTATATAATATACACATATATCATAGATATTATGAATGAATTAAAATATAAGGCTAAGTTATCTAACAATGAATCAAAAGTTTGCATTGGAGCAGACATGAATTCAAAGGTTAGAAATAACTAACCTTTATTAGACATTTCTTATCTCCACTTAAGCAACAAGCTAGAATCATAAATGGAAAAATCATGTGGTCCATATTGATGGAATGATCATAATGTATAAAATGATGCAACATCTTCTATGGTCCATTCATCCATGCATGCTTGCTTTACTTTGAGGACCACAGTCATCAGTTATCAGCGTCATCAATGTATACTTTAAGCATCTCAAAATCACTTGGCAATTAAATATCAAAGAAAGCAGACTGATAGAAATAGACAGCACAATGAAATGGTTCATAGGTCAGTTTCAAAAACCATGGACTCATTCTGATGACACTTTAGACGGTGTCTCCAATACGTTCAAAGTTTGACTTTTCTCAATTCCCTCTACTTTACAAAAATTCTCATCTTATTTTTTTGAGTAAGTCAAGTTTCTCATATCAAAGAATAGAGACATATGCAATATCTAATTAGGCTATACAATAATATGTGGCTTTTACAGATGGTGAGATTCAGTCTTATACTTGTTTCTTTGTTAGCAAAATGTTATAAATTTTCTTACTTTAAGAACAAGATACAACAAATTACTATATGATCTATGAGTAAATAATAATTTTGTTCAATTCTCAGGTTTTTCATGTGGGATCATGCGCTAACAAAGGCAAGAAATCAGGATGCCACCAAAAGTTGTAAAAAATTTTCTATGTCAATATGATGTGATTCCGAATTGGAAAGAGAAAGAAGCTTTCTTCAATTTGGAGTAAGTGAGAAAACTTCCTTTCATGGGGGATTGCCATGAATAGAAGAAAGAAGAAGTGGGGTCTTATAGGAGGGGCTATTTTTTTTTTATTTTTTGGGTTATCCCTTTTTTTTGTGGGCAACTATAGTTTTGTTTCATTGCTTTATTAAGAATAGAAATATATAATAATTTTTGTTTTCAGTTTCTTTTAAATTCCCATTATTTGTATCTGCATACAGATATGACCAATGTGGCCCTTATGTTACATAGAGATGCCAATTATTGATTAACTCATCAAAATTCAGATTCAAGCTTCTTTATATTTTTCTGTCCTTTACAATGATTATTGGAAGTTGATGTGATTGAAAATAGGAAAGCATCTTGCACTATTTCTTGTCTTCAAAAATTGTATCTCACGTTTCAAGCCTCACATCCTAGTGTCTCTAAAAAAAGAAAAAAAAAAAAAAAAAGTAGTTATAGCGTGTGCATGCATTTTGGTGGTAAAGTATTTATAATCCAAGCTCATGTTCACTTTAACCATCATACGTTATACTTAGCATTATTGCATCAATTCCTAAGGTCAATGTTGTTGGTCCTCCCTTTTAACCCCCACCTACCTTTTTCTTAACCTCCCAAGATTTTTTGATTCTCTTAATTTGTTGGATTAAGTACTCGAAAATTGAGTTTTTACGAAAGTTTTATTTAAAAATCATAAAAGTTATAATTTTTTATATAAATTTTTTTATAAAAAGTTATAAGTGTGCATGAATTTTATGTGTAACAAGTGTATAAAAAATTACAACTCCAACATTTAAAGTTATATAAAAAGTTTTTAAAATTTTTCTAATTTTTATATAAAAGTTACAATTTTTAATAATAAAGTTGTGAAAAATATAAAAGAATTCATAAAACTAATAAGAGTATGCATGATACAAATTTTCTTGAACAGATATGAATATTTATTTGAATTAATATCATATTTTTTAGAAATTGATGTGACAAAGAGATCTAGTTAGTTTGAAAGACATAGGTTATGTATTTATTTATGAGTTCAATATTAATTTATTATTATCACTTTTAGGAAATGCACACCAAATTTTATAAGAATCATAATTTTTCTATCAAAACATTTAGTTTCAATTTAGGATGACTATGAATAATTAATTATGCATGGAAACTTTCAATGGAACAAGAGTTACACATTATGATTTCTATTTCTATTAGTCTCTCTCTCTCTCTCTCTCTCTCGAATCATTTTGTGACTTGAAGATGAGTTTAGGTAAGCCAGAAGCGACCTACGTTTCTTGTTTTGTGTATATGAAGGGACAATGCATCTTGATTTCCATATTCTAACAGGGAAATTAATTTCCCTCCCTCTCAAAATAAAAGAGAGAAGAAAAACTAGTTTAGGATAGAAAATGACCCATACCAATCTTTCATCAGGAGAGGACAAAGATGTAAACAGCATTCTCCCACGT
>JANHAO010016796.1:0-14219 GCA_026873985.1 Saraca asoca
TATTTTATTATTTATCTTTATTTTAATTTAAAATATTATTAAATTTTAATTTTATTATTTATTATTTATCTTTATTTTAATTTTAAATAAAAAATAAGTAAATATATAAAAAATTTTAATTAATAATAATAAGTTAAAAATAATGAGAGAGAGAGGCTTGCTGCAAGAAATAATGCAGCTGGGTGTGTGTTTTTTAATGATTTTTAAGTTAAGCTTCGGTTGTTTATTAAGCAACTATGCTGCTGAGTTGAAATTTTTGATTGCTTCACAGTAGGATGAATTGCTTAAGGTGAATTGCTTAAGTTAAATAACTCACCTAAGCAATCCGTGCTGCGAATGGTCTTATAAGCCAACATTTAAATTGATTAACTAAGTGAACCTACATGTGTAGGTAATTTCATGTATTATATAATATACATATATGTATATATTTATAATGATATGACTACAAAAGCAGCAGGCACCGACGTCGAGCTGGCAATATATTGTACTGCAATGATGAGTGGATAGTCAACAAGTAGCGAAATAAAAACACGCTCCAGTCGGCGGCTTTTATGGGTCAGCCTATGATTTTTGTACCGATTGAATCTAAAATTTAAGTCTGTTTTAATTGTGGGGTCCGGTGGACCAACACGTATGAGTTGTAATCCGAGCGGTTTCCAGTCCGAACCATCACAGTTCAATAGTCCACCTTGGTTATCTCTTTTATTTTTTTCCTCATCCTCATCTCTGCTCCAAATCTAACTTTCTTCGCTATCCCAATGACCCAACCCAACCCATTACTCTTTCAAAAGAAAAGAAAAAAAAAAAACGTAATACCAAATATCAACTCTGCAGAACATTGAACAGAAAACTTGCTAGTCTTTCTTCTCTTCACTCTCCGGTCTTCGACGGCAGCAGCTCAGCCACCGGCAAGCGGCATCTCGGCCACAACAGTAGCTCGGCGTTTCAACCACGGCACGCACGCCTTTGCCACACGCCGACGGCCTCAGCTTCGACTTCGAGTCTTTGGCTGCTTCTAAGTTATGGTGCATCTTCGAGACTTCAACGGCTTCAACTCTCTTATATCTTTGATTTGATTTTTTTTTTTTTTGTGATTGGTTGATTATTCATTTTGTTTGTGCGTTGTGCAGTTTGCTTCCCTTATGATTTGAGTTCTGTTCTAAAGAATGAAAATACATTACTGATTTTTTTTTTATTTCTTTTTGGTGATTGATAATTACATCTATTGAGTTTTTTGATTTGTTTATCTATTGAGTTGTTTAATTTGTTTCTCGTAATTTGGTTATTGCATCTAATATGTATGGTTACTAATTTTGTAAATAATAACTAGTGCAAAATACATTTTAACTAAAAAAAATAAATTAGAACAATAGAATGAAAGAATGGAAATTCATATGAGCAAGATTAAAAGAAAATTGCTTACAGGAATGAAACTACATATTAATTTTGCGTCTTTGGTCCCTTTGAACGATAAAATATATCTTGTCCTGACTCCTTCAGCTGGCCGTCTTTGGGTTTTCTGTCTGTTGAAAAGCAAGTTCTAAGCCTTCTATGAACAACTCTCCGTTCTGCTTTTATGTATTTTCACCCCTTTAATTTCTTCGAGAAATATTTAATAAAAGTTATTGTTTCCTGATGAAAAGTTTGATATTTTTTTTGTTTGTTTATAGGGCTATATATGATTATGGTGGTATGCCTTTTTTATTTCACCTTAATTTTGTGGTGCCTTCTATGTTTTTTTTTTCTTTTGCCGGTTTTTTAGCTGTGCCTGAGGCAAATTTATGCTTCTTGCCGCGCTTGTCTGACAATTTTAAGAAAGTAAACTTGTTAGTCCCAAGAATTCATATGTTGTTTGTCTTTCAATTTTTTTGTTCTCTGTTATTGATGAATGAAACTTGATCTTGAATTGAAAGAAGTTAGTCTCCTTGTTAATAAGTTCCAGGGTGTATGTTCTCCTTGTTTTTAAGAAGTTAGTCTCTAAAAACTTTAAATATTTAAACTCAGATAGGTCAGGTGACCTTTTGAAATAACTACCTGTAACATATTTTATACAACAGATGATGAAGAAAAGAACCTCTTGAAATAACCTTCAAAGAGCACAAGAACAGCTGCAAGTTCTTTTATCAACTGTCTCACCTCCAGATAGGTAAGATTATCCCCATGGTACATGAGTTCAATTCTATTTCTCTATTTGTGAATTCGTAGACAGAATAAAAGTTGTGCATCCAATGCGACTCAGAAATTTTCTTGAAAGATATTATTTATGACAAATGGCCAAGCAAGAAGCACCCACTTGGATAGCTTTGGTTTAAGAATGTCTCTTATTGATAATAACATGTAGCTCAATTCATGTCTCTTTTGGCTTAGTGATTGCTATTTATATTAAGACTTAAAAAAGAGCTATAGGTTTTACAAAATGTAAGTAAATAATTGGTTGGACTTATCTTCATCATATGGTAAATATAATATACTTGAGTAATGAGTCCAATAGTCCATTTCTTTGTGAAAATTTTTGCTACAAAAAATAATGGAAAAAATAAATTTCTTACAAAATTCTAAGATTTAAAAAATTTTATTTTGTCAAAAAAAAAAAAAAAAAACCGAAGGTATGAATAGAAAACTTTGTAACGTATGTTGGTCAAACATGTTAGGATAGGAAATTTGTTATGTGGATCCAAATTTGTAAACAATGGATCTTGATCGTTTTGATCATTTTGACTAAAAGAATTCTTTTAGTATAAAGAAATTGAGTTCTATATCTTTTGTGTTTCAATACATTAGAAATAATATTTTAAAATTTTAGAATTTAGTTCAGTCATATTTCAAAAGGTTAAATGTATAAATGTGAGTAATAAACTATTCAATTTTTTTAAAAGTGATTGTTATTATTAATTCAAATTTCACATTTATTTTTTAATTATAACTATCTTAAATGTACCAATTAAATAAATAATATTTTAATTTATTAAGATATGAAATTACAATAAGGCCATATATTTGTCTTGGACATAACTTTAAAAGTATAATTTATTCACATAATCACCATGTAAAGGAAGATGACACAATACAAAAAATTAAGTGAATTACATTAATTTTTTAAACATTTCTAAAATAAAATTATTTGTAAACAAAAAAATTAATCAAGTGTGAAATATATTTGCGACATAAAAAAAAAGGGATGATAAAGTTTGCATTAAATCCATATTAGATGTAAAGAAGTTCAAGACAAGATAAGGATAGAGTTTTTTTAAGGAAAAAGTTTAGAAGTAGAATAGGTTATTCTAGTTCAAGATCAGGGCATGCCACCAAGTTTTTTGAAGGCTTATAATAGTATTTAAAGATTGCTTAGGGTGTGTTTGCTTTCACTATTTTTTAGTTTTGGTTTTCATTGAAAATAGAAAACTTGTAAGAAAGTGTCTTGGATGGGTTTAATATTTTCATTTTCTAAAAAATGAAGTCCTTATTTCTTAAAATTCAAAAGGCAACAAAAATATATTTTACTGTATTTTCATTTTCTATATGGTGACAATTTTGAAATTATTTAAACTTACTACAGCAAATTATGACAACATCACCACCCACACCCATCATCAACTATCACGTGATCACTTTTCACCTCTGTTCATTTCCTTTGCCAACATCGCCCACTATCACTACCATGATCAACAATCCATGCTCACTCTCACCATCCGTCACCTTTGTCACTAGCAATTACACCCATCATCCACCTTACCACCACCATCCACTTCATCATTGTCTGCCAAAATCATCATCCACAGTGACTATTACACACACCGCTCTAGCTCACCATAAGCAATCCCATAATTATCATTTAGAGAAGAAAATGACAATTATAATTGAATAAATACCAAACACATTTTCAAAAAGGAAAAAAAATCTAAATATGGAAATCATATTCGGAAAATGAAAATAGAAAATATGTTCACAAATCAAACGCACCCTTAATTCCTTGAGATTGTTGTTAATGAGCTTTGAACTTGAGATATGAGTGGTTTGAGACAACAGATGTTATCAATTGTGGTTCTGTTTGTTTTGTTGAAAGACATTTTCCGTAGGAAAATCTCATTTACTTGTACAAGTAAAGGACTTTTACACTATTTGTATACCTTATGATTAACAAAATAAGGCATGGTACCAACGTAGTGGGCAAAACAACTTACTCTTTAAAATAGTGATGTTTTCCACCGTACTCCCTATCCGTGACAATAAACAAATAAAACATTTTCTGTTATCTTATTATTTTAAGACTATTCCTATGGAAGATGTTTTCTATCAAAACAAACGAATCCTGAGTCAATTCTAGGTGTTAAGAACAATGAAAACTAACTTCACATAAGGTTTCTTTTAAATTAATTTTTATTTATTTAAATTAGGCTAGATAAACTGATTTTGTATTCTTGAAACATTTTACAAAAATACAAGAATCTAAAAATCAGGTCCATTTCAACTAATTAGCCAGTTTAAAGTTTGAAAAACATCACCTTATTTTTGACTTAAATCTGTGTTGTGTAATATGCAGGAATTTTGTTACTCAACGAGCTTTGGTTGGTCTCTCCATTGGTGGTGGCGCTACCTTCTTCTCAATCTCAATAGCTTGGGAGTTCTTTCAGTCTACTATCATTCTTTTAGATGGAGCATCACCAAGCTCTGAACCTGCTTGACGAGGCCCTAGGTCTCTGTAAAACAATGTCATCCCTAAGTGGTCGTTTCTTGCTGGTTGAGGATTGTGTAGAGACTAGTGGTGCTTTTGTTCTTCACCATCTCCTCAAGTGCTCACTTTTTTCTTCGTCGTCTTCTGTTGCCATCTTCATTGCCTTCTCTAACCCTTTCGCTCACTACCACCGCGTCCTTACAAAACTTGTATGAATTCCTTCTTCCCTTCTCTCTGCAATTTAATTTGCTTTGTCATGATGTTTCCTCTGCTTTTCTAGCTTTTCTTGCTTTGAAAAACTTCTTGTGGGGTTTATCTTGTTGCTTTAATTGCATCTAAATCTTATGTTATCAGCAACTGGCATCATATTTTTGACTGAGAAGTGTTCAAAACCTATTTGGTCCCCTCTCTAATTTAAATTGTATGAATTTAGTCCCTCAAAGAATTCTAGTATTAGTTAAATCCTCCAGCTATTCAATTATGCCCAATCAAGTTTTACAAAGAATTTTAGTATCAAAGTTATTTAATTATGCACGATCAACCAAATTGTTGATATAATAAGAATTTGTTCATATAATAATTATTTAATTAACACTTTAAGATTGTGATGATGGCCAATTAGTTGTTATATTATCAATTATTCTAAGGATTTAAATTTAACAAAGAGAAGGACTTAAATGGGTGGAATCAAATAATTAGAGCGCTAAATTTATAGTGTTATTCTTTTAGGAGTCATATTGATACAAATTAAATTATTGAGGGATCAAAATAGCTGTTTATTCTCTGCCGCTTTGTTTTATGGGTTTGATTTTGTTAACTATATTGTCATTTACATAACATGGGACTAACTTGAAACTCAGATATGAGTTTTGGGCTTGAGAAGTTGTCCTGAGTGAGTATCATCTTTTTGCTTTTTTTTTTTCAGTCAGTTTTAGCACCATATTAGCTTTATGTGAACTCAATAGTTGAATATTAATCTTGTTAATTTTGTGTGGTAAGTTAGTTTATGTATTGGAAAAATACCTTGGCAATCTACTAGTCAGTCTTGATCGTGAATCTTGATCTTGATGGTGGATGCCATTTGACAATTTTTATGGGTTCTTGTATCAGGGTTGCAACTTAGCTGCCCATAAAGATAATGGAAGATTCTTTTTTATTGACATGCTTATGTTGCAGTACCCAGGTGAGAAAAGCCATATATTAATGGTTGATTGATTTGACTTCCTTGATTATTTATTTTCACCTCCTGTATGATACTACTCAATAGTGTAAGAGTGGATTCATTTAGATAGTAACTATTTAATTGTCACCCTTCTAGCCAAAAAAAAAAACTATTTGATTGTTACCTGTGTGCCTTTTATTGAATGTAGAGCCGAAAGCATATTGATCCAGTATTTTTATTGCCTAACAAGGGTGTAAGGAATCTATCCTAATTCAAGGAATGGCTTTATACTCTTCTTAAAGAGTCTGGGATTCCTCCTGGTAGTTTTCTAGTAAGTTATTTGGGCGTTTTTTTGGAGAACTAGGTTTGCCCATTTAGCTTGGAAGCTTCTCTTCTATTTTTATCTTTTTTTTTTTTTTTAAATTCCTCTTTCTGTTAGGTTTACTGTGTTTTTGAGTTTTGATCTTCTTGCTGGAATCTGGAGTATTTGGCTGGAAGTGTAATTCCAGACTTTTTGTCAAATGACTCTTTCCACTCTTTTTTTTTTCTCCTTTTTGGCAATAGATTTTTCTTAGCTCCTTGTGGGTTTCTGCTTGTGCATTTTTGAAGGGCGTTTCCTCATCTGATATGCAAAGGGATTGGGTTGCATTTTTAGCTGATGCATTTTCTTTCCTGTTTTCTTTTTATTCTTTTTTTTAATATAGCTTGTGTTCTAGATTGTTTTGATTCTTTCTTAGTGAATTAAAAGAACAATTCAGTGTATGTGCTGTTTTATGATTGATTGATATTTTTTGATTGATGACTTACCTCTGGGATGGTAAGAAACTGAAGTTTGTCATGGTTTCTGGTGGAATAAAAATCTGACCACAAATTATTACAATGTTATTGATGACTAGATGAAGGAAAAACCGACCAAGACGGACTTGCTTCTTTGTTTGAGAAAATTGAAAGAGTCATAAGCACATTACATCCAGACAGCATGAATTCTATTACTATCATGATAGATGATATTTCTCTCCTTGAAGTGGCTGCTAATGGATGTTCAAATAGTGTTTTAGACTTCCTGCATTATTGCCTCACGCTAACATCAGAATATGTAAGATAACTTCAACTTGCCTCTTTTTGAATTGTTTTTTTTTATTTTTAGTTTTTTTTGTGTGTGTGTTTAATTGTTTTCTATTCTATCCTCTGGTACATGTGTCTGTTTTTGCCACAGGCTTGTACAGTTGTTGCACTTGACCATAAGGATATCTATCTGGGTGAAGAGAAGCCCAAATTAATTTTAGAGTTGGAGTACCTTACAGACATTTTGGTCAAGGTTGAACCGTTGGCCACTGGTTTGGCAAAAGATGTGCATGGCCAGGTATTTTTCTGTTGTTTCATGAATTATTTATACTTCAACTATGTATTTGATAATACTTCTTTGTAAAGTTTGATGGAGTGATCTTCCTGTTTGAGAACTATTGATCATGACTTCAATTGATACAAGTGTCATAGCCTTGTTAGTCATATAATCATGCCAGTTTTGAATTGAAATTAATACAATTAGCAAAAATTGATATCAACCAAGTGTTTTGTGATTTTAGTCATAGTTATTTGTTGGATATCAGAGCATCTGCAGAATGGAAAAAAAAGTAAAGGCCAGATTTTCACATGTACTTATTATGAGTTACGTTTTTCCTATGCATGCTATCACTTTTGGCATATGGTCATATATTCTTTCTGGACTTTTTGGTTCCTGTTTAACACATTCAATATTGACGATATAGTAAATTTATGCTGCATATAAGTTTTGTTGTTGATATTATTGCCGTTTCTCTGTGTAGAACCATGAACCAATCTTTATCATGTTTTGATCCTATACTATGGTTAAACGAATATAATGCCATGATGCCACAGCTAGTTATCTTGGTTTTTTTTCTAATACCTTTTTTTTTTTTTTTCAATGGGAGCCTGCTTCTATCGGTCCTGATTTGTTTGCTTATATCGATCCTGATTTCTAAATGTTAACATTTTTACCAGCAGTTATAACTTTTTCTTGATTGGTAGCAAAATTTAATAATGAGTGTTAGGGGTTAACACAACTATACTAGAAACCTAAAGGAGTACCTACCGGGCGGAAGAGAGAATTGGAGGAAGAAAGCAAACGAAAGGCTAGCATATAGTTTGGCAGACAAGAACTGTAAAATCTCTTAGGATTATCAGCTTTCACTGGAGGAAGAAAATATTCTTCTGAGAGTAGAAAGAAGAAAGCATAATCATCTTCACCATAGTATGGGACTTCCCTCCCTCCTAAAACTCTCGTTTCTTTCTAACCAAAACATTGTCTCAGCCCTGCATTTGTTCTACCTTTCCCACTACGTCCTCAAGTTCTATGATGATGCATAACAACGACTGGCATTTGCTCACTCAGGATGTATTTTCTGGCACAGAAACTGCCTTGTCACCTAGCCCTGCAATGAAAGATGATCAGTTGATCACTGCTTGGAGTGCTGAATGCTGATCTGTCTATATATATATATATATATTTGAATGAGTGACAAACTATTAAAACAGAGTCCCAGTTCGAACTCGTGTCTTGACAGGGAATCCAAAGCCTCTATCACCATTTCTTGCACCACTAGATTTTCTCGGCTGCTGGCTCTAATATTTTGCTTTACCTTGTTACCTCATTAATCTTCTCGTATGCAGTTGATGGTGTTCCATAAGGAAGTGCAAAATCGACATGGAAGCTTGCCTATTAAGATTCAAAATTTTCACTTCAAGATCAAGGAAAATATCGTTGAATACTTCTATCCTGGGACGAAGAACTACAGCTGATCTAAATGCATATATATTACCTGCAGCTGCTGAGTATGAAGGCATAGAGCAAATAGTGCATTTTGCAAGTACTGCTGCTATATCCATTACACTTGCTGGAATCACTTGCATAATCTCGAGGTTGATAACCGGAATCCGGTGTCCGCAACAGGGGAAACCAACTAATGTGGACAAGCGGGCTGATGGAAAGACCGCCGCTGAGGTGCAAAGGACAAGTAGTCAGCAGGACAGTAATGACCCTAAAGCATAGGATAAATAGGAAAGAAGATACTAAAAGCATATCCTTCACGTGTCATTTTGTAGAGCCAGATTTTATTTACTGTTATGGTAATTTTTTGTTTAGAGTGGACATATTATTTCATTTTTATTAATTGGTTTTTCATTGCGTGATAGAATAATAGTGTCATTTGAAGAGAATGCAAGGGCGGCAACAATTATTTATATAAATCCCCCTTGATGTTTTCCCGAACTTAATACCGGGTTAAAATTATAAATATTGGGAAAAATATATCTTATACTTTTGAAGTATTTTTGAGTGATAAATTATCTTTTTAAATTTTTAAAATATATAAATTATATTCTTAAGTGTTAAACAAGTTATAAATTATTTTTTAAAAGTTTAAAAAAATTATGAAAATATTAATTAGTTATTAATTTTAATCTCAAATAACTAAATATATTGAGTTAAATGTAGTATTATTGATTCTAATTGTTATTTAAATTTAAATTATGAAATTCATATTTTAGTGGTGGACAGAAAAAAAATGAGTTTGATGTTTTATAAATGAAAAAATAAATTTTTTAATAAAATATATGCAACAAATACAAAATTTAGCTAAAATTAATAGTCAAATAACATTTTTTAAGATTTCTTCAAAATTTTAAGGGGATAAATTGTAATTTTTTTTTAAAATTTGATAGTGTAATATATAATTTTGTAAAATTTAAATGAATAATTTATTACTTAAGTGAAACGGGAACAATGTAAATTGTATTTTTTTTAGAAAAAAAAAAAAAAACTTGGATTTCTCAGTGATTCTTCGTTATCAGGAGAAACAATGTCACTTCACCCTTTTTTTCAGTTTATCGTTGTTCACGTACTGAACAGTTATATGGAACCTTCTTTTTGTTTGTAATGCCATTGATTGCTGCACTCACCCCTGAAATATTACTGTGTACTAGGTATGATCATAAATTGCGCAAAAACTATAAAGGAGTCAAGATTATAATAGACTTGAGTGACGAGTCCCTTTTTTTTTTTTTTGTGAAAATTTCTGTTATAAAAAATGGGATAAATTATTCCAACTTCCCATGAGGCCTAATTACATATGGATTCCCTTGATTTTGAAAAATTTACCTCATACCTCCTACAAGTAACAGAATTAATGGTGTTAGTTTAAAATAGAAACTGTCAAATTTGCTCTCAGTTGTTTGTGTTTATTGAACACTGAGTTACATTTATACATTGTATCATTAAAAATATTTTTATTATTAAAATATTATACACAATATATTAAAATGGAAATAGTATATAATAAAAATTGATAGTGTTAGTTTGAAATAGCAAAATGTCTAATTTCCTCTTAGTTGCTTGTTTATTGAACACTAAGTTACATTTATACATTGAATTATTAAAAATACTTTTATTATTAAAGTATTATACACAATATATTTAAAATAAAAAAGTATAAAATTAAAAAAAATTAATATACTAGCTTAAGCATCAGTAGCATAACAATCTACTACCTGACTAATAACTCAATAAAACGAAAAAAAAGGATTAAATCTAATAAATAATGAAATAGTTTAAAATCAACTAACAAATCATCATAATCTGTAGATTCTACAATAATAAATAATAAAATAATTCATATACGAAAATAGAAAAAAATAAAATTATATTCTCACAATTTTTATACGAAAATATAATATATATATATATATATATATATATATATATATATATATAAGAGTAATTGTGGATATGGATGGGTGTGTGTGTGAGGGCTGCTGACCCCTTTCAATCTGTACTGACCAGAAGACGAACAACTTCAGAAGCTAACCTAAAAGCTCAACTTAGTATTGCATGAATTGAGATTAGTCACATTCCCTTGTGTTCAGATGTGCTTTTGACTTAGATGCATGCATCTATGTGTTTCTTTATTTTTGCATTTTATTTAGCAGTTTTTTTTTATCAGATTTAATTTAATTAAATAATTAAAATTAAAATTAAAATTAAAACTGAAATTGAAATTGAAATTTAACATTACATTTAATTAATAAATGTTATAATTAAACTACACTTATTTTATTATCAATTTAATCAACAAATTCCCAAATTTTACAATTAAATTACACCTATTTCATTGCTACTCTAATTAATATAATTTTAAAATTTTCAAATTACGCTTATTTTATTAACAAATTCATTAAAACTACACTTGTTGCATAAAAGGTAAACTTAATTAAATTAATAAACAAAATTTAAATTTAAATCATACTAAATTTATTACTAAATTGAATAAAATTATACAATTTATCAACATAGAAATCATTGAATTGCATTAAATAAAGGGTTCCGGTACATAATTCATGGTATTATGTGATTGTTCAAAATTACAACACAAATTCCACACCCTTAAATATTTAATATATCCATAATTTTAAGTATTTGATTCATGAAATTGAAATACAAATAGTGCAATTAGTTCACATAAATTAGGCATAATGTTTGAACATAAATTTTTCGATTTTTTTCCATTAAAATTGGAGTTCACTTAATACATATTAGGCATCTAGTAAAATAAAAATGTAGTTTTAAATATGCTACTATAAATTTTAAAATCTAATTAAATAAAGCATGAATATATTATTTATTTTTCAAATTAGTTATTAAAATTTCTGCAATAATTAATATGTTAAAACATTGAAAATATAAATTTCAAAATTAAAAAAGTAAACACTCATTTTCTTTCTTGTGATATGCAATTTTTCTCAATTTCATCATTGAGAAATATTTTTCTTAATTTTGTCTCTGAGTAATATTAATTTATCTAATTTTATCCTTATGTTAGTATGCCCTTCAGATTTTTAATAGAGTGTGTTAAAATAAAAGGATGTTTGGTATTAAAAAAAAAAAGAAAGGGATAATTTAGAAATAAGAGATGTGGATAATCGTTTGAGCAAAGTACTATCATAAAAATTAATTTTATATCATTGTCTCTAGGTGAACTGCAAATTAATTTCTTATAATTATCTCTATTTAAACTTTTGCAATTTAAGTTTTTGATAGTATACAATAAGTGATAATCTGAAATATCTAACTATATAGTTCAATTTGTATTTTATGTGTAACCTGTTTCACTTTTTTCAATAATTTTTCAATTATAGTTTGGAAAGGCAAAAAATTAGATAGATTCTTATATAAACATTTTCATAATCTTTTTTTAATTATAAGGTTTTGATAAATTAGATAAATTTTTTAATAAAATAAAGTTTGTGTGTATTAATCCCATTTGCTTTTATCCATAAGAAGAAATGGAAGGGCAAAAATTCAAAAAACTGTGTCCCTCCTCTCCTCCAAACAAGCTGGCTCCACTTTTCTCTGTGGGTCCCAACAAAAATTCACAGAATTTTGCTTTTTGAACAGCAGACTAATAGCAGGGGGCAATTGCAATTTTAGTTTTAGTGACAAAAGTAAGAGATGTTAGATTAATTTTTCAAAAATAGGGATCCGTTTGAGGTTGGAGTAATTTATTCTAAAAATAGAAAATTTTGTAATAAAAGTAATTTCTTATAAACTTCAATTTATTATGTTATTCCTCCGTAGATGGACCTGCAATCAAATTATAAATGCATTTCTGATAAAGGATATGGCTGTAGGCAATTCAATGGACGCAGCAAATCGATTAGAAGCTACACAACAAATTCTTGAAGCAGAGGTCAAAGCATTTTTTTACTCCATTCCTCCTTTGTAAAACAGTGCTAAAATAAGTGAAAAGTTGAAGGCATTTATTGAACGGCAATCTTCATCATCAGGTAGGTTACCATCTGAGAACATTGAACCTCGTATTTTATGAGCTTCGCCTTGGTTCTCATTAAGGTATGGTGGCTTTGGATCCCAGTAAATGGGAAAGCTAGAAGAGTTGTTTGTATGACGTCTGGTGGCACCACTGCACCATTGGAGAAATCTTCTGTCCACTATATTGACAACTTCAGCTCAGGCTATAGAGGACCCACATCCACAGAGTATGTTTGCCACTCCCCTTATTAAACAGCTTATGTCAATTTTCACCTAAAGTCTGGATATATGACTATCTTTTTTCATTACAAATTAGGTATTTCCTGAAGGCTGGATATGTTGTTATCTTTCTATATCGTAGAAGAATTTCTGGTCCTGCTATACATTGTTATCTCTTATGATTTGTGCGAAATAGAAGTTAATAAATATTTTAATTTTTCGTTAGTTTGTTGTTTATAAATTGATATTTACGCAGGGAGTTTCCAACCATTTTGTAGATCCTTGCTTGAATATCCCTTGCTTGACTGCTATATGAGTCCAGCCATGATTCAAACCTTCAAAGTTTTTAGTTTACATTGGATGCTAAATAAATATATACATACGTTTTATCAAAAAATAAATAAATATGTACGTACTATAGACAGGAATTGAATATTTTTGTTTTATACTTCAGTTTGCAAGGCTTATTCTGAAGCAGTGAAGACAACAATTGTGGAGCATCATGCTGTATGAACCATAGCATTGATCTTGATATCACATTTGTCTCTATTCTTTTAATTTGGATCTTCTAACTAATATTTCATTAGCTTTATATTAGTTGGATGTGATTATACCCTCATCGGGATCTTCATCATACTGCAGGCAATGGCTAATGGTCTCTTATTAAAACTTCCATTCAGTACCATATGTGAGTATCTTCAAGTTAGATTTAGTTGAACTTTGCATGTACTCTTTCTAGCAATTTTTATGATATGATGTATGTCTGCTATTACTTCTCTGTGTCTGGATGTTTATTGATGGTCAATCTTGGAGATGGAGTCATTATTGTGTCTTTCATCTGCATGTGTTATTTATTGCAAAATCGGCAACTTATTAATTCATTGGAAATTTATCATAGCTGTTTAATTAGTACGTTTGTTGGAACAAAGAAATGACTTTTGTTATTGCAGGTGTTACAAATGATGGCAATATCAATGAGATGTCTAGGCCACGTACCATGTTCTATCTTGCTACCACAATATCTAATTTCTACATTCCTTGGAAAGACATGGTAACAATTTGATGTGTGTGTGCTAATTTCATTATGGAAGTTTTAATTAATTTCAAATGGGCTATCTTAATTTCTGTATACATGCTGTTGAGGATGGAAGATCTACTCAGCCACTTAATAGTTTCTTATGCAATATTGCAATATTGATTTTAATATTGCCTTATGTGAAGTTGTAGATTTGTAATGATTGTGTTACCCAAAAGAAAAAAATGAATAACCTGTTAGTCGTATATAGGTGCCCTAAAGTCAATTTGATTGGGCTCTATTGCAT